>QARZ01041039.1:64705-98829 GCA_013407115.1 Glycine latifolia
CCAAGACACTTAAAACACTTGATATTGCTTGATCTTCTTGGAGTTGGCTCCACAATTTTTTTGCTTGAGCTTCCCACCTTTTCTTCTTTATTTTTCTCATGAAAAGCCTCCTTTTTAGGCTTGTCCTTCCAGCTGGAAGTTGCAGCCCCATTTGAGAATTTGGAAGCTTTTCTCCTCTTTAATTGTTGTTCCGCCCTTTGAGCTTTGTGGACTAGCTCTTCAATTGTTGCATATGAATGTAGTTCCCTCACATCTTGAATTTCTCTATTCAAGCCATGAAGGAACCTAGCCATAGTTGCTTCTTGAACCTCCACAATTTCAGCCCTTATCATCATTAATTCCATTTCCTTATAATATTCATCAACACTTTTGTAACCTTGGAAATGTCATTGTAGCTTGTTATGGACTTCTCTTGCATAATAAGTTGGAACAAACCTTCCTTTCAAGCATGCCTTCAAATCATTCTAAGAATTTACTCTTTGTCTCCTCATCCTCCCTATATCCACTTGAATTTGGTTCCACCATATCAAAGCATAACTACCGAATTCTAAAGTTGCTAGAGTAACTTTCTTTTCTTCATCTAAAGGTTGGCATGAGAAAATTTGTTCTACTTTCATCTCCCACTCAAAATACTCTTCCGGATCATTATTGCCAAGGAATTTTGGAATTTTTTATTTTCACTCCATTCAATCCTCCATTCCTCCCATCTCTTTCTTCTCTTCTCACCCTCCAATCTTCATCATCTCTATTTTGCCTCCTAGGATTGTGTCTCCTATGATTTTCTCTTCTTTCATTATTTTCTCTCCAATCCTCCCTCTCACTCCTCTCATCATAATAATTTCCTCCATGAGAAGAAGCATACTCACTCAACCTCCTACTACTATAAGCTTCTCCATCCACACTTCCCATTAGATGACTCCTCCTTTGTGTCCCTTTTTGAAACTCTTCAAACATTGTATCTATTTTGGTTTGCAAGTCTTTCATTTGTTTTGTCATGGCTTGCATCAACCTAGAGGTCTTAGGTGACAAAGCCTCTCCTCCACTTGAACTCATCCTTCAAAAAAATGGTTAGCAAAAACACAAGTACATAAGGAAATTCTCACCACTCTTTAAGTGTTTGCCACTCTTAATCTAGGCTCTTTCTATAATGTTCTCTCTTGCCTTTTTCCACTCTTATTCCTCTCTATAGTTCTTAAGAAAAAAATTCTAATCAAATCAAGCCTCTTTACTATAGTGAAATAGGAAATGATTCTAGGCTAGACTCAAGAGTCAAAAGAACAAGAAAACTCTAAGACAAAACCTTGGAAATTTTAAGAGACAAGCAACAAAGAAAAATTTATAAAAGCATAACTCAACTTGGAATTTAATGAGACAACTCAAGGAATACTATGGCTGTACCAAACTGCACAAAGAGAATATGCCAAGTGAATTCATGACAACTCAAGGAATACTATGTTGTTCAAAGGAAATTTTGGAACTTGTAATTTTGTAACTTTGCTTCTAAATTCTGTTTTTCTTTCACTTTTTCCAGCCACTAATCAATAATGTCTTTGGCTGTACTAATATGATATCACTTGATGTATTTTTCTTTTGCTTTTGATTGCTTCTTTCACAAAAATTTTTCAGCTTTTGTTTTAAAGAAATTCAATGAATCACTAAAATATGGTGTATAACAATTGTAAAATTTGCTTCTAACAACTCAATTCAGTTTAGGCATGAGAGTAGAATCAAAACAAGTGGTCATACAACACAAAAACACTACAAATAAAATTTGACAAGAATCAAGACTAGAAAATTAGAAAAATATCAAGAACACATGAAGAACATAAGAACATGAAATCACATAGAACTTGAAGAAAACATTAAGATTTTGTGGCTGAACACTCAACAAGCCCACACCACCAAGAATCAAAGGAAAAACAACAAGAAACAAGGAATTGAAAAGGATTTTCGTTTTTGGATTTGATGCAGAATTTTACGTTTGAAGAAATTCTAAAACTGAACTTGAAGAAAAATTCTACAAGGATTAGGCTCTAGATACCACATGATGTAACATCTGAACCCATATCCATTAAGTTTTCCCAAATCTACCTTGCAATACAATCCAATCTTCAAGCAAACTTCAAGAACACACAAGTTTCCAGCACTCCTTGAAATTGGGGCTGTTTTAGAAATTTAAACTGCAGAAAATAAAAGATGGAATAAAGGTTAGGGATGAAGGTGAAGACACCATGGAGAAGCTCTCCAATAAGTCTAGGAAGAATCACCACAATAGCATTGAGAAGTCATTGATAAGACTCAAGAAGTTCTTGAACAAGAACAAGATAGAAACTCTCACAACAATTTTCAGAAATTGTATTAATGAACCAAAGTTAGTTACATTCAGTTTTGGCACCTTATATAGGCCACGAAATTACAAGCTAACTGTTGTTGAAATGTAAGAAAATGCAAATTGAAATGAAGCCTAAATGAAGCTTGAAGTGCAAGTTTTCCCTAAGTGACCTTTGGCTTCCCAAACATGTGCAGTTGCAACCTGTGACTGGAATAATCGATTAATTCGCTCTTGTAATCGATTAAAGCAGTCAAGAAATGAAATAATTGATTACACTAGCCATTTAATCGATTAAAGCAGTAAGGCCTTGTTCCTGTTTGCAACTGAAATGCTGTAATCGATTACAAGGTTAAAATAATCGATTAAAATAGTAGCAACCTATTTACAATTGTTTTATTGAATTTCTTCTAACAAGTGCTGGAATTTATTGAATTAAATTGGATTTGAGACATCAAAATCCAGCTCTTGTCATCCTTGCTTTGGTGTGCAACTTCATGCTTGCCCAAGTTAGCTTGAATGTGGTCTTGAAGTGCTTGAGTCCTAGCTCTTGTCATTGGTCCATTGAAGCTCACCATAGGAAGTGCTTCAAGCTCTCCTTCTAGATCTTTGGATTGTCTTGGACCTCCATCAGGGGGTGTATTTTGGAACTCGGATAAGAGGGGGTGTGGATAGCACCTTTTCTAATCCAGGATCATGTTGTGATGTCGGTTGAGCTCGGATGAGCTCGGAGGAGCTCGTATTTTGTTGACTTGTAAGAGCTGTAGGGTAAAGAAACCAGAAGAGCTCGCAACCCCTTTTTGGATAGAGTACCGGGTTAGTGATCCCAGAAGTGGTTGGGAGGAACCTTGGACTTGTGAAGTACCAAGGTAGGAACTTAGAATAGGTCGGGATAGGTTGGAATAGGTTGGATGAGGTCGGAGGCGGAGAGAACATTGGACATACTATAGTACCAAGGATGGGTTCTTACGAAATCAACCCCATAGGTATTTATAAGCGATTAAAACAATTAGTATTTGCTGTTAACCAGGACTTAGCCTAGTGACACGTGTTGACTCCCTGCTGGTTGTTTTGAAGCGGGAAAGCTCTCCTGCTATTTTATGACGCGTGTTAACTTATCGGCTATATAAGATATGCACGAGTGAGATATTTCAGTAGCAACCTTATTTCCACCGTCTTTGTTAAAACACTTTCTTTCTCTTATTCCATATTTCCTCCATTGTTAAAGTGAGAAAAAGCTTCCTAGATAACCATTCCTTAACCTAAACACCTTCACATCCAACGCAAGGATTGAAGAGTATCACCATACAATCTAGTTTCCACCTTTAGTTCTTCGAAAGAACCATTAGGCGAGGAGATCATTTCTCCAAAGAAAGTGCAAAGTTTCAACCTTTATCACTTAGAAGACACCATAAGGACATCTAGGCTTTTAGAAGTTGTCCACAAGCCTCCCTTGACATTTTAGGGTAAGACGTGTAAGTTTTACCGTTTTCTTTGAGTTTGGGGTTAAGAGGAAAAATGACCCATACGAGTTAGGGTTGGTTTTGGGTGTTATGTCTTTGGAAAAATATGCTGGGGAGGTTGTTGTGATGAAGGTTCAACCTAGAAAGCTAACTTTTGTGGGTTTTGTGTATTTTGTATGCTCAGATATTTTGGGGGTTTACAAGTCAACGTTGGAGGTTTATGTCTGAGGTCTGGAAAAGAATTGGGTTCTTTTCATGAGATGGTTGAGAATCGTTTTTGATATCTTTTGTGCCTGGTGTAGGGCTTGATAAAGAAGATATCTGTTGTCGTGAACACAGGGCTGAGGTCGTCGATACTGGAATCAGAGAAGGTAAGCTCTCTGTTCTTGGGAGTTGGTTCCCTTGATTGTGTTTCACCATACTCCTGGGGAGTGATGGTTATTGAATGTCATGGTGCGTGTATTTACATTGTGTGTTATTGCTTTTTGATTGAAAACATACATGTAAAGGAGATGTGCACTAGTTGTCTAATTTGTATAACTGGATATACAATTGTGTATGTGGAGTGCACTGGTTGGCTAAGTTGTATATCTGGTTTTACAATTTGTGCATGTCTTTGGTGGAATTCACGTAGAGTCCAGGGTCTGGGACCTTAGGCGGAGATAAGTGATGTGTACGTGGAGTACACTGGAAGATATACAAGAGTGCACTTTATGTGTACTGGTTGTCTAACTTGTATATCTTATATGCAATTATGTATAATATCTACACTGGCTGGCTAAATTGCATATGGGTGATGGAATGTAACGTTGATGTGGTTATGTACATGTATTATTTTATTAAAAGGCCGGGTTGACTATGTTATCTGTAATGCCTATATAAATGCTATGTACTATGGAAGTGAACCAGGGGGAGGTGAGTCTCTAAGAACCCTGAGTTTACTGAGATTGTATCTCACCCCGGTTGGGGATTATATTTTATTGTAGGTGCTAGCCAAAGAAAGTAGGATGAGGCTCGGGGTAAGAGACCCGAGTAGGGGTTGTTCGGTGGATCTCAATTGACAGGCCGAGTAGGCCGAGGCCGAGATGGCTACTAATTGATGATCCCAGACAAGAGGCTGAGGTCGGGTTCTAGGGAGCAGAAATCGGAAGGCGATTTTTTGCGAGCCTGGTGGCTCAATTTTGTTGTATATTTTGTAACCCGGCATGGGTTTGTATTATGATGTATCTTTTGGAATAGAACCCGGGTGTCGGGATGTATATATATTCCATACATAATGTTTTAGGGGTGTT
This sequence comes from Glycine latifolia, assembly GCA_013407115.1. Lineage (NCBI taxonomy): Eukaryota > Viridiplantae > Streptophyta > Magnoliopsida > Fabales > Fabaceae > Glycine > Glycine latifolia. Next base: position 69,790 of record QARZ01041039.1, read on the forward strand.
GTATGACGTATGATGACATTTTTTTTAATGCTTCCATGTTTACTTAAGTTTATTAAGTATTTGCTGCGCTTAAGACCATATTATAATGTTAATGAACCAGATGCATACGGGGTCGTTACACCACCCTTTTTGAAATTTTGGTCCCCAAAATTACCTGATACAAACAAAACCGGGTAGGCTTCCCGCACCTGGTTGTCTAGCTCCCATGTTGCATCTTCTCCCGATATACCTCCCCAGATTACCTTGACCAAGGGAATTTATTTTCCTCTTAAATGCTTTGTCCGTCAATCCTCAATCCTCAAAGGCAGTGCTTTATACGTCAGGTTTTCCTTTACTTGGATGTCATCTAACCCGACCACATGAGAAGGATCATAGACGTATTTACGAAGTTGGGACACATGGAATACATTGTGAAGATTAGAAAGAGACGGGGGTAACACAATTTGATATACAATAGGGCCGACTCTTTTGAGAATTTGAAAGGGACCAACAAACCAGGGTGTGAGTTTCCAAGATTTTAATGCTCGGCCAACCCCGGTCCATGGGGTAACCCTCAAGAATACATGATCCCCAACCTCAAATTCTAAGTCATTCCTCATCTTATCGTGGTAGCTCTTCTGCCTACTCTGGGCCATCCTCATCCTATCTCAGATCAATTTGACCTTCTCGGTCGTTTGTTGCACCATCTTGGGTCCTAGCACAAGATTCTCGCCGAATTCCAACCAACACAAGGGTGTCCTACACCTATGACCATATAGAGCTTCGTAGGGAGCCATGCCAATGGTAGAGTGAAAGCTATTGTTATAAGTAAACTCTATCAATGGTAGGAAACTATCCCAACTACCCTTCTGCTTTAAAACACACACCCTCAAAAGGTCTTCTAGAGACTGAATGGTCCATTCAGTCTGACCATTAGTTTGAGGGTGATAAGTCGAGCTTAGCCGAAGCCGGGTTCCTAAAGTCTTGTTCAAACTCTCCCAAAATCTAGAAGTAAATCTAAGATCCCGGTCAGATACTATGCTAGAGGGAACTCTGTGCAATCTGATAATTCGCTAATATACAGGGAAGTCAACTTTTCTAAAGAAAACCGGATATTGATGGGGATAAAGTGGGCAGACTTAGTCAATTTGTCCAAAATAACCCAGATAGAATCTAATCCTGCCTGGGTCCTAGGCAAACCCACAACAAAATCCATGGAGATACTATCCCACTTCCACTGAGGTATCTCTAAAGGTTGCAACTTACTCGACGGCCTCTGGTGCTCTACCTTGGCTTTCTGACAGACTAAACACGCATACACAAACTCGCTAACCTCTTTCTTCATGTTTGGCCACCAAAACATAGTCTTAAGGTCTTGATACATCTTGGTGGCACCGGAGTGGATACTCAGGTTACTTCTATGCCCTTCCTCCAATATCACTTTCCTAAGCCCAGATATGTTAGGAACACAGATCCTACGTTGAAGTCTCAAAACTCCATCTGATCCCACATGGAAACTACTATCATTCCCTGACGCTATGGATTCCAACTGAGTTTTCAGAAAAGGATCAGACTTCTGCCCTTCTCTGATCTCTCCTACCAGCCTGCTAGTAATCCATAGAGCTCCTAGTCTCACGCCGATAGGGGTAAACTCACATATCAGACTAAGGTCTCTAAACTATTCCAAGAGGTCCAACTCCCTAACCATTAACGCAAACATATGCAAGGACTTCTTGGACAACGCATCAGCCACCACATTGGCTTTGCTGGGATGATAACTAAGCTGAAAATCATAATCCTTAAGAAACTCTAACAATCTCCTCTGACGTATGTTTAACTCTTTCTGGCTGAACAAATACTTAAGGCTCTTATGATCACTGAACACCTAAAACTTGGAGGCAAAAAGGTAATGCCTCCATATCTTAAGAGCAAACACTACTGCAACCAATTCCAAATCATGGGTAGGGTAGTTCCTTTCATGCGTCTTGAGCTGCCTGGAGGCATAAGCCACAATCCGACCACACTGCATCAACATCCCTCCTAAACCCGTCTTTGTTGCGTCACCAAACACCTCAAAGGGTTCTCTTAGGTTAGGCAAAACTAACACTAGTGCAGTTGTTAGCTTTTCCTTGAGGGTTTCAAAACTATGCACACACTGGGCATCCCACACAAACACTTGAGCCTTACGAGTCAACTTGGTCAAAGGTAAGGCTAACTTGGAGGAACCTTCTATGAATCTCCGGTAATACCCCGCTAAGCCCAGAAAACTTCTAATCTCAAACATGGACTTAGGGCTTTCCCACTCGAGAATGGCTTCTACCTTAGAGGGATCTACATCTATACCTCCTTGGGATATCACGTGACCTAGCAAACTCACCTTCTCTAACTAGAACTCACACTTAGATAACTTAGCATACAGTTGTCGATCCTTAAGGGTCTGTAGTACGATCCTCAAGTGCTCTTCATGCTCTTCTCTGGTCTTGGAGTATACCAAGATATCATCTATGAAAACTATCACAAAGCTATCAAGATAAGGGTGAAAAATCATATTCATATAATCCACAAACACACCAGGAGCATTAGTTACACCGAAGGGCATAACCAAGTACTCGTAATGACCATAGCGGGTCCTAAAAGCGGTCTTGGGGATATCCTCGGACTTACCCGGATCTGATGGTAACCCGACCTAAGGTCTATCTTACTAAACACACAAGCCCCTACCAGCTGATCCATAAGATCATCTATCCTAGGCAAAGGATACTTATTCCTAATCATCACCTTATTCAGCTGGCGGTAGTCTACACATAATCTCATGGTCCCATCCTTCTTCTTCACTAACAATACTGGTGCTCCCCATGGAGACACACTAGGCCACACAAACTGTTTATCTAACAACTCTTCCAACTATTTCTTAAGCTCGACTAACTCTATAGGATACATCCTATAAGGAGTTACAAATATGGGTCCAGCACCAGGCACCAAATCTATAGAGAACTCTACCTCTCTCTTAGGTGGTAACCCAGATACATCCTTAGGGATCACTTCCGAGAACTCTCTAACAACAGGGAGGTTGCCTAGAGAAACCTCAGTCTCCATGTAATGACCCCGTATGCATCTGGTTCATTAACATTATAATATGGTCTTAAGCGCAACAAATACTTAATATACTTAAGTAAACACAGAAGCATTTAAATAATAAGATGTCATCTTATATCATACAATAAACTAAAACATTATGTATGGAATATATATATATATATATATATATATATATATATATATCCCGGTACCCGGGTTCTGTTCCAAAAGGCACATCATACAAAATGGACCCATACCGGGTTACAAAATATAGTAAAATAGAGTCAACAAACTCGCAAAAAAATCGCCTTCCAAAAACCCACATCCACGAACCCGGCCTCGACTTCTTGTCCAGGATCCTCAATTATAAGCCAACCCCTACTCGGCCTCTCTATTGAGATCCACCAAGCAACCCCTACTCGGGTCTCTTACCCTGGACCTCATCCTCCGCTCTTTGGCTATCACCTACAGTAAAATATAATCCCCAATCGGGGTGAGATACAATCTCAGTAAACTCAGGGTTCTTGGAGACTCACCACCCCCTGGTTCACTTCCACAGTACATAGCATTTATATTGGCATTACAAATAACATAGCCAACTCGGCCATTTAATAAACATCACATGTACATAACCACACCAATGTGCCATTCCATCACAACTATGCAATTTAGCCAACTAGTGCAGATATCATACACAATTGCATATCTAATATACAAGTTAGACAACCAATACACATATTGTGCACTCTTGTATATCTTCCAGTGCACTCCACGTACACATCACGTATCCCGGCCTGAGGTCCCAGACCTCGGACTCAACGTGATAATTCCACCAATATGCCATTCCAGCATCGACATGAACAAATGTATATCCAAATATACAAATTAGCCAACCAGTGCACTCCTCATACATAAATGTATATCCAGTTATACAAATTACATAACCTGTGCACATCTCCATCACATGAATGTTTTCAATCAAAAAGCAATAACACACAATGTAAATACACGCACCATGACATCCAACAACCATCACTCCCTAGGAGTATGGTGGAACACAATCAAGGGAATAAACTCCTAAGAATAGAGAGCTTACTTTCTCTGATCACAGCACCGACTACCTCAGCCTCGTGTTCACAACCACTGATATCTTCTTTATCAAGCCCTACACCAGGCACAAAAGATATCAAGAATGGTTCTCAACCATCTCATGAAAAAAACCCAGTTCTTTTCCCAATCTCAACCATAACAACTAACCAGTGACTTGTAAACCCCACAAAGGTCTATTTGAGCAAAATACCCAAAACCCGGAAAAGTTAACTTTCGAGGTTTAACCTTCATCACAACAACCTCCTAGCATATTTTTCCAAAGAAACACCACCGAAAACCAACCCTAACTCATATGAGTCATTTTTCCTCTTATGTCCCAATTCAAAAGATACGGTGAAACTTTACGTATCTTACCTTAAAACAGCAAAGAAGGCTAGAGGACAGCTTCTCCAAGCTTGGATGTCCTTAACGTGCCTTCTAACTCTTAAAGGTTGAAACTTTAAACTTTCTTTGGAGAATTGATCTCCTCGCCTGATGGTTTTTATAACTAACAAAGGGTGGAAACTAGTTTACAAGGTGATTCTCTTCAATCCTCATGTTGGATGTGAAGGTGTTTAGGTCAAGAAATGGTTATCTAAGAAGCTTTTCTCACTTTAACAATGGAGAAAAATATGGAACAAGAAAGAGAAAGTGTTTTAGCAAAGACGGTGGAAATTAGATTTCTACTGAAACATCTCACTCGTGCATATTTTTAATATCCTGAAAGTTAACACGTGTCCTAAAATAATATGAGAGTCTTCCTGCGTCAAAACAACTAGCAGGGAGTCGACACGTGTCACTTGTGTAAAGTGAATATGTAGAGTCAACACGTGTCATAAAGCTAAGTCCGGTATAAACAACAAATACTGACTGTTTTAATTGCTTACAAATACTTATGTAATCGATTGCATAAGAACCCGTCCTTGGTACTATAGTACGTCCAATATTCCCTCCTCCTCCAATCTCATCCGAACTAATCCAAGCTATTCCGACCACATCTGTCCTACTCCAACCTCATCCGACCTCATCTGACCTAATTCGAGTTCCTACCTTGGTATTTCACAAGTCCAAGGTTTCTCCCAACCGCTTCCGGGATCACTAACCCGATAACTCTATCAAAAAGGGGTGGCAAGCTCCTCTGGTGTCTCTACCGGTAGCTCTTACAAGTCAACAAAATACGAGCTCCTCTGAGCTCATCTGAGCTCAACCGTGATCATTACCCGGGTTCTCATTCGAGATCACACGAGCTCATCTGAGATCACAACTCGGTAACATATCCGAGCTCATCCTAGATCACCACACGATCCCGGATTTGAAAACGTGCTATCTACACCCCTCCCTTAACCGAGTTCCATGTGACAACTCGGTCATACGAACCCGATTTTAACACAGGGTCATTATACTCCACTTCAAAGTTTGACAAGATCATGTATACTTGAGCATTTTCTTTCAACAATGACATAACCCGATTGGCCGAGATAAAAATCCCTCTTTCAACAATGACATAACGTCGATCTGACTAAGAGGAAAACAAATCAGATTAACCCAGAATTTTCTCTCAGAAATTTCCACAAGACAGTCCAGACATACCTCAGAAGTCAACACAGACTCACTAGTCGGGGTCTCAACCACAAGCTCATTATTTAAAGAAGACACAGGAAGTTTAAGTTGTTCTACACACAATCGGGATATGAAAGAATGGGTTGCACTGGAATCAAAAAGCACGAGTAAAGGAATCCCGTTTATGAAACATTTACCTTGGATTAGATCTTTGGAGTTTGAGGCTTCGGCACCACTAAGAGTGAAGAATCTTCCCGTGGTCCTTGGTTGTCCGGGTCGATTCTGCAAGCCTCCCCCATTCCGCTCTCTCTTGGGGTGTGGGTAGTCCCTTTGGAAGTGACCCTTCTCCTTACAGTTATAGCAAGACAACCCCACTTGTCTACACTCTGAAACAATGTGCCTAGGCTTACCACACTTGAAGCAAATGACCCGAGTTGGAAAGGTAGTGGGTTTGCTACTACTACCACTAGGAAACCCCACAACAGCTCTTTGGTGGTTAGGACGTTGACTATACGGCTTATGGGGAATGGTGTAAGGCTTCCCACGGTTTTGCTGCCCAGTCTTCTTGTCCTTCATAGGGCTTGTATTCCGGTAGTAGGCCTCTCTGTCTCTGGAATCTTCATCCCATATCCTGCACATGTTGACCAAAACCGGGAACTAATGGACTCCTTGATAGTTTATAGCTTGCTTCACCTCGGGTTGCAAGCCATTCAAAAACTTCACGCACTTGGAGCTCTCTCCATCCCTTCCCTGGTAGCGAGGGAAGTACCTTACCAACTCCTCAAACTTAGCCGCATACTCGACTACTGTCCTGTTCCCTTGCTTGAGCTCCAGCAACTCCATCTCCTTCTTGTTCCTTACGTCTTCTGGGAGGTACTTCTCCAGAAATTCCTCATTGAAGGTCTCCCACATCACTACCCGGCCTTCCGCCTCCATGCATTGGTGAGTGTTATCCCACCAATACTCGGCTTCCTTCGCCAGGGTATAGGTGCTGAAGGCAACCCTTTGCTCCTCGGGGCATGCCATAACCCGGAAGATCTTCGCAATCTCCTAAATCCAGGTTTGAGTATCATCTGGGTTGTACCCTCCATGGAATGAAGGAGGATTGTTGCGCTGAAAGTGGTCCAACCCCTGGTATTCCACGGCTCCTATAGCTTCTCCCCTATTCTGATTTCCAAAAGCCTGAGCTAAGGCTTGGAGAGCATCAGCTATAGTATGATCATTCCTACCGGCCATCACTTACTGCGCACAACAAGACGTGAAAACCTGGAAGGAATAAACACAAAACAAACACCAAGCTATACTATACAGACCCTCTACTATTTGTATTCCGGGCTGCTTGCCATAATGTTCCCTTCCATTGTCCCAAATTATACAGATGGCCAGTCTGATAACTCCCAACAAAGCATAGAAACTTATGGTATAACAGAAGTGAGAAATACAAATATACTATGACTACACTAATAACAACACCCTACACAAGCTCAAACACAAGCAAACATAATCCAGTACAGCACAGCTAGTCACTTCAACAATCAGACACTCAACAATTAACACAACATGCACTGAGAAACATAGCAAGCTCATAACTCACTGGCCGAAAGGTTCGATCTGCTCTGATACCACTAAATGTAACGACCCGCCTCGTCGCTACTATATCATTATCTCTTAATCACGCCATTAATATGTTTTAGATGAAAATCCCTTTTTGTTTTTCTTTTTATTATGAAAACAGTAGTAAATTTTTCGCGAGCACATAATGACCATCATCATAAAGTAAACACGTAAATAAGATACGTACAAGACATCTCAAATGGATATATACATATATAAAACGTAGTTTAGTTGTAGGTACAGTTGACCATGTCTAAAATGTATAAACATTTCAAAAGAAACAATAAATTATACAATGAAAGGTAAATTCTCAAAGAAAACACAGTTCATGGTCGGGTTTTGATCCATTGTCATCCTGGCAACTAGGCAGCTCCAACCAAAAAGGGGTCATCTTCCCAGTCACCTACTGCTGTCTGTCTGCTCACATGAACACGGTTCGTGATCATCGCAGGTACCAAACCACATGGTACAATAAAGCAAATATGAGTTTATCATGTTAAACAACAAACAATAAATAACATCAATTAGGGAAGGCAATCCAAACATCACAATATCAGCATAATGTCCAAGCATTTCATCACGCAACCAACACAAGCAATCATTCAACAACATTCCTCAAGTCAACTTATAATTCCTAGCATGATGCATGCTCCTGATTCATCTCTCAGCATGCCATGTGGTACCACCCCGGAAATAGTCCATCCCTATGGTCTTGATGATGCAGTAGCTTGTCAGGGTCACTTTGTCGTGCACAGGCTGCTCCCCCAAGTGGTGATCAGCCCCAATGTGTCAAAAGGAGTTCCTAACAGACGAGGTCACCTAGTAGCCCAGTACCCTACAACCAATCATCCTATTTCTGTCATGCAAATTTCGTATGTCCCATGGGCACCATCAATGCATGACCCATCTTGGATAGGTTAATTACGTCATGCACCCCCATGTACATACATACCGTCAAAATCACGGGCTGCCCCAACATGGGCTCATCGATGCACTAACCGTGGTCCTTGCAAGCTTAACCACCCGGTCCCAGCATTTCACGTGTCTATACATAGCCTATCACCATGGCACCATCAATGTATGAACCAGCCAGGAACAACCCGTCCTAGATAGGATAACTCGTCATACACCCCCGTGGGTATCTATGTATATCCACTTGTATTCGATAACCATGGGCACCATCAATGTATGACCCAGCTAGGAACAACCCATCCTAGATAGGATAACTCGTCATACACCCCCCATGGTATCAATGCACACATCATTATCTCAAGCCATCACATAGGCAGACCTCAACTGTTATCAACATAATTACATACGTTTTTTACTTACACGTTATTCACAAACACCACATGAACTAGTGAGCCGGTATGAAGTATTAGGTGTCCAGATGGGCACCTAGATATAATGATTTTTGATGTAAGAATCCGAACAAGGTCGGACGAGGGCGGACAAGGTTGGATGAGGGAAGACAAGGGCAGACAAGGGTGGGCGAAGGCGAAAAAGGGCGGATAAGACCGGATGAGGGCAGACAAGGGAGGACGAGGGCAAACTAGGGTGGGCGAGCGCAGACAAGGGTGGACGAGGTCGGACGAGTAGTACCAGGTAGGTGTTCTCAAGAAAAGACACTAGCTCAACTGAGAAGGAAACCCGGTAGCTCTTTCTCAAAGAAAGAAAATGAGCTCAACCGAGTAGGGGAACTCGGTAGCTCTCTCTCATAGAAAGGAAATGAGATCATCCGAGTAAGGGAACTCGGTAGCTCTCTCTCAAAGAAAGGAAACGAGCTCATCCGAGTAAGGGAACTCGGTAGCTCACAAGGAAGAGACACGAGCTCTACCGAGTAAGAAAACCAGGTATCTCTAAGGAAGTGGAAGTGAGCTTAACAACTCTAAGAAAAACAACCCCGGGTAAGGAGCCCGGGATGCTGACATTCGCCATCAATTGACTACTAAGAGTCACGTCTCATATATATATATATATATATATAAGCTACATAGTGAGCTTAGCCCGGCATACCCAACCTGGTATCCGGCAACTTCAGAAACACTACTAAAAAGGTGTTTTGGGAGTTTACAACATCAAAATACCAACTTCACACACATGCACGGGGAGTTCTTACGCATCAACTCTCTCCACAAGAACACCATCAAACTCTTCACACAAAAACACCAACCAACAAACATAAAAAAAAATCATGTACTGTTCATTAAAATACATAGCTTTTCTGGGAAAACAACACACACCAGGGACGTGCAGTTATCTTCATAGTTGGACTCCCCGGCCCCCAACCATGGTATCTAAAGCTGTCATCAACATAATAAACTCCGCTTACCTAACCAGGAGTTCGTACTACAGTCTAGTGGTGCTAAAACACTATCTTCTGAAGCGTGAGCGTGTCTGTTCTCTTTCGAACCTCAAGAAAGATGTTCCTCGGCTTCTATTCCGGTCACGAGGTTCTTCTTGACGTGAAAGGATTTGTGGTAGTTATGGTGGTCTTCGAGGGCTAAAGGTGACACAGAGGGGTTGAGGAAGAGCGATTTCTGTGTAAGTTTAGAGAAATAAAGGAGAGAAAAGCGCAAGGAAGAAGAAAGGAAAGCACGCCTCCGCTGCGGACTCTGATGCTTATATACCTGGCTGACAAGACATGTCCATTTAATATGCACGACCAGCAACCACAGACCAACAGAGTTGACTTATCACACCCATCATCAAACATGCATACCAAGGCAGAACAGTAACAAACAGTAATTACCAAAATAAACCAAATAATCAAGCAATACACACACGTAAAACGTCCAGCTCAACAAACTTTGAAATTCTGGGGTGTTACACCTAGCCTCTAACTATGGTATCTAAGGTTGTTATTAACATAATAAACCCTCCCTTACCTAACCCGGAGTCCTTCTCGCACAACCTAACGATGCTGTAACGTGATCTTCTTAAACAGAAGCTTGCTTGAACGCAACGTCCTTGCGAAAGATGAGAAGAAGAGGGTCGGACTTCGTTCTCTTCAAACTTTATGAAGAGCTGTCTAAAGCTTCCACTCAATCACGAGGTTCCTCTTGATGTAGGGGGTCCCGTGGCAGCTATAGTGGTCCTTAGGGGTTGAAGGCAACACAGAGGGGTTGAGAAAGAGATGTTTCTGGGTGTGGGTAAGCTTGAGAAAGAGAGGAGGAAAAAGGCGCAAGGAAGAAGAGAAAGAAAAACACGTTTCTGCTGCGTACTCTGATGCATATATATATATATATATATATATATATATATATATATGGCTGACATGACATGTCTACTTTACATGTATGGTCAGTAACCACAGACCAACAGAGTTGACTTAACACATCCATCATCAAACACTCATACCAAGGCAGAACAGTAACAAGCAATAATTACCAAAATAAATCAAATAATAAAGCAACATAACACACATTAAACATCCAGCTCAACAATTAGAAATTCCAGGGTGTTACAAAATGCATCTTTCTTTAATAGCTGAGTCAATGGTGCCGCAATAGCTCCATAATTCTGCATAAATTTGCGGCAATACTCAGTTAAACCAAGAAATCCCTTCAACTCCTTTACATCCTTTGGAAAAGACCAAGAAACCATAGCTTCTATTTTTCTGGGATCGGCAGAAACACCCTCTACTGAAATTAAATGCCCCAAATACTCCAAATTCTGCACAGCAAACATGCATTTTTTTTTTATTTTCCACTATTTCATGTTCTGCTAGAATCTACAGAGTGAGTTCCAAATGCTACAAATGTAACTCCCTTGAACTACTATAAACCAAGACATCATCAAAGAATACCAAGATGAAGCACATCAAATGCACTCGAAACACATCATTCATTAAAGATTGGAATGTGGCAGGGGCGTTAGTTAAACCAAACGACATTACAAGAAATTCATAATGTACGTTATGGGTGCGAAAAGCAGTGTTCTCCACGTCTTGCGGCTTCATCCCTATTTGGTGATACCCTGATTTCAAGTTCAACTTGCTAAAAAATTTTGCACCACCAATTTCATCCAAAAGTTCATCAATAGTGGGCATAAGAAATTTATCAGGGATTGTGACTTTGTTTTAGGCTCTATAATCAATACAGAACCTCCATCCCCCATCCTTTTTTTTAACCAACAAAATAGGGCTACTGAAAAGGCTTGTACTAGGGCGGATAATTCCTGATTTAAGCATTTTATTAACTTGCACTTCTATCTTATTTTTCAAAGCATGAGGATACCTATATGGTCGAAAATTAGGATGTTTTGTCCCAGATATTAGTCGAATTGCATGATCATGAACTCTCTTCGGAGGCAAAGGAAGTTCCTCTTTAAATACCCCTGAAATTTTTTGAAGTAACTGACTCACCTCCACTAGAATCAGTGGTTCTTCTCTGCTCACTTCCCCATTCAAACTGGCCATCTCTACCCAGAAACCTTTTCCTCCTTTCTATACAAAACGTTGTAGACTCTGCAGAGAAACCTCCATACTCCTTAAAGACAGGTCCCCATTCAATGTTATAGAGTGTCCTTGATGTTGGAATTTCATTAACTAAGTGCGAAAATTAACTTGCACCTCACCTAACTTTGCTAGCCAATCTACCCCAAGAAACATATCTAGATTGCCTAATTTCATGGCCAGAAACATGTGCTCAAAATCTGCAATACCCAAGAGAAACCAGAATTTCTTGAATACTCCAGATGTTCGCACCTCAGTACCATCCCCTAATGTAATAATACAACGTTTCATCTCTGTACCTACTTGCAAACGCCGCTGCAACTCAGTATCAATGAAACTGTGCATCGCTCCCCAAAGTTAGTGCCCGTTGATCCCCAACATCTGCATATAGTTTTAATGTCTTTGGAGAATCAATCCCCTAACTGATTGTGCTGATAATTCTCCAGTGTCTTCACCCAGAATTCTAATTATTTCTCCTTCACCTGCTATGTCAATCATCTCATTCGTCAAATTGATGTCTTCATGCACAATCATCAATTTTAATTGACGAAATTTGCACGGATGATTTCGATCCCACTTCTCATCACACCGAGCACAAATTCCCAAGGATTTCTTTGTTACAAATTCCTTATTTGATAATCGTTTGAACGACGGCTCTCTCATTTTTTATTCACCTGTTGCAGCGCCATTGGTTTTTCTTTCTTCAACCTTATTTTACCCCGTTGTTGAACCTCTAGATGCATACTCAGCCTTTGCAACGTACTGGACTGAAAATTACTTCGGCCTAACCCACTAGAATTCCACCCATGGTTATTATATCTTTTAACACTGGAATTGACCAAAGTGCCCTCGTTAAGGCTTTGTACTCCTGTTAAGGCTTTGTTTCTATTTTCAATTGCCTGGGCCAAATCCATTAACTAATCCAACGTCTCAACTTGGTGCATATTTACCTCAGCTCTGATCACACCATGCAATCCTGCAAGGAACATTCCCATCAACCATGGAGATGTAGGTTGACTCATAAGTCCTCTAAACGATTCCGATATGCTAGCACCGTCGTTGTTTGCCTCAGGGACTTCATCTCTTCTTCTGGCATGTGTCATTGCAAGGTTTTGAATCATCGTATGACCTCCTTCCAAAACTCTCACCAATTTACAAAAGGTCCCGTCCTTTCTCTTTATTGATGCCATTGTAGTGCCGACACAGATCACCACCGCTTGCAGTCGATCTTGCTCTGGTGTCCCTCCAAGTTCAAAGAATTTTTCAATTCTGGCTAGCCAATCCTCTGGATCTACTCCGAAAAAATAGGAGCTTCGATTCTTCAAACCAGACTATCTCTCCTCCGCCAATCGTGATGGTTTCCCTCTAATTGGTGTCTATCTTCCTATTCTTCACCGCCACCATCGATGTACGATGGATCTCCATCGTTATCATGTCATTTTCCATTTGCAATAACATGTTTCTTTATCCCTAGAACCATATTCCGAATTTCATCCATGGTTCCTTCAAAACCATTCAAGCAGTTTGCTACCCCTCGAAGACCTTCTTCGACACCTTCCAATTTCGTGGACATTCCTTCTGTTGGATATAGGGGGAGCATCTTAAAGCTTGAAGCTTAGGACTTGAAGAATGGTTTTGAGCTTTTTCACTTGCCTTGGAATGCCTTGGAAGATTGAAAATCTAATTAAGTGTTAAAGAGTCCAATCTATTGATTCTTGCATTTCCTGCATTTAATCATTTAATTGTCTAAGTGTTTTTAACCTAGAATCAAAACATGTTTTACAAAAGAACCAAGGAAGCAATGTTTTTGGAAAAATGCAAAATGCACTGGTTTAATCTATTACACAATATATTAATCGATTATTTGCTTCATTTTCAAAATTTGGAAAAGCTTTGATGAACACTTTAATCGATTACCATGTAATGTAATCGATTATATAAGCCTTTTTGAAAAGCATGTTCTACTGCAATAATCGATTACCAGAAATTGTAATCGATTACACAATGCATTCAGGAAAACATGTTGCACTGCTTTAATCGATTACCAATTATCGTAATCGATTACACAAGCCTTTTATGAAATGTTGTGCTACTGGAATAATCGATTACGACTCGTATTAATCGATTATTTTGCTCGTTATTCAAACCCAGAAAACTCATGAACACTTTAATCGATTAAAGTGGTAATTTAATCAATTACTTAAGCATTTTAATTGATTATTTGGCCCATTTAATCAATTATTGTTAGTTACGAAAGTTTATTATAAATAGAAGTGAAGCTTGCTCTGTTTCACAACAAGTCTAATACGAATTTCTGATTACCTTCAAGCCTTCACCAAGATTCAAAGAGTTTTTCTGAGCACATAAACCTCTTGTCCCACTTCTTAATTCATATGAGTTCTTGATTGATTACTTGGGCAAGAGTCTTTCAAAGAAGAATAGGAGAGCATGTTCTAAAGTTTCATTTAGTGATTCAACTCTGTTGGTAATTCATTTGCATTCATAATCATTGGATCATCAGGTTGTTTCTCTCCATTCTCTTTCAGTGTAATTCTATTTTGAATTGTTTTGTAATTGGTTGCTATTGTAATTTGTTCTTGAGGCTTGCACTAGAGTAGTGTTCTCTAGGGAAGAACAGAGTAGTGTTCTCTGGTTCTAGTTGTTAAAGTGTCTAATAGGGTTTTAGATTTCCTTTCTTTATCTAGGGTTGATAAAGAGTAAATGTAATCAAGCTTGTAAGAACTAAAATTTTCAATAGTGGAATTCTAATCTAGTGTTGATTAGAAATTGGATGTAGCTTCTCTTGAGAAGTGAACCAGCATAAATTCTTGTGTTGGTTGTCTGCTCTCTAATCTCTTTTGGTTATCTTGTTCATTGGTTCTTTGAATTCTTATCATTGCTTAACAAGTTCTATTTTGAGACATTGATTCCTTGAGCTGAGTGAATTGATTGAATTAAAGGTTTCTTGGTTTTAAAGTGATTAAGATCCTAACTCTGATTTAGAAAAGAAAATTTTAAAAGACCAAATTATAAACCAATTCACCCCCCCTCTTGGTTAATTGTGGGTATTTCTATTGTTTTCAATTGGTATCAAGAGCCGGTTCTTGAGAGTTATTCAAGATCACTATCTTTCTTCAAAAAGAAAATGAATACCTCACAAATTACTTTCAAGGAGGGTGCCTCCCTTAATCATCCTCCAATGTTTGAAGGAGAAAACTTCAGTTTTTGGAAAAATAGAATGAAAATCTTTATTCAATCAAATGACCCAGGAGCTTGAAATGCAATAGAAAAGGTCCTGTGATTCCTACTAAAACTGTTGGTAATGATATAATTCCCAAAGAATAGGATGAAATGGATGATGCTGAAAAAAGAGTTGTTCAATATGATTTTAAAGCTAAGAATATGATTACTTATTGATAAGTGCCATATTTTACTGAAAATAGGGTTACATTTAAGGCACTTATCTTGTGTTTTACTAAGAATATCAATCAAAATTTTCCCTAATCTAGTTAGTTTGTATTTAGCGCTTAACATTAATGATGTGTTTTAATTCTTGATGATTCATCCAATCTTCTTTTGTATTTTGCAAGATTCCGTAAATTTTGAAGCTTCCGTACATTTAAAACAAGCAAAAAAGGGAGGTGCATCAAGCAAGCCAGGCCCAAGGCCCAAAAACTAATTCCAGAAGGTACAATTAACTCGCCCAGGCGAGTGGATATAGACTAATTATCTCGCCTGGGCGAGTGAACCTGCAAGTGGACATCAAGTGGGCCAAATTGGACGTGCAAGTTGGGCCTTAGCTCACCTGGGCGACTGGAATACACATAAAATGGTCGCCTGGGCGACCAAACTCGACCAGGCCAACCCCTATAAATACCCAGGCACCCCCCAAGCTCAAATCACTTCTTCTCATTCCATTTTCTCTTCTCCCTTGCCCCTAAGGTGCTCCCAAGGCCTTAGTGCTTTCTTAAGCTTGTATTAGAGAGGTTAGGCTAGTGAGAAAAGTGAGTGATAGTGTGGAAGCTCTGCCGAAAAAGAATGGTGATGATACTTTTCTTCTACTATTCTTCTAGGGAGGTTCTCATCATGCTTGGCTAATTTCTCGCAAAAGGATTGGATGTAATCTTCTTACCCTCAAGTATTTCTTTTAATATTTATTTATGCATTAAGTCTATTCTATTTATTATTGATAAATTTATTCTGTACTTAATGCTTGATTCTACTTGATCAATAGTCTCAAGAAACAAGGTTCTTAAGTTTAACTGGGAAGTACTCTTAAAACTTGAACTGAATAAATTTATTCTTTACGTTATGATCGCTAGGGATAGGGCATACCGTTTAGATTGCAAATAACACGCGAATATGATTGTAATGCTAAGGGTATTTATTTTATATGCGAGGGATTGATATTTGATAAATATTTCTTAAGGATTCTCAAATACGAGGAATCGATTTGGGATGATTTTATGTGTGCATCAATAATAAAAGAAAATAACTTATGCATAGTAATATTAATTGAATACTAAGGGTATGAATGATGAAATCCAATCCTGCGCTTCTCTTGAATTAATCTCGTTCTATTAGTTTTCGTAATCTTCCGTAATTTCTCGTAATCATCCGTAATCATTTGTACTAAATTTATTATTTTCGTTTTTTCTTAAGTTTTATAATTTCTATCAATCCACCACTACATGAAACTTCATTCACACTCATTGTACATAACTATTAAATTGTTAAGCTTTATTTGAATTAACTAAGTAAAAATCAAATCCTTGTGGAGACGAACTTTTATAAATTTTGTAACTTACAACGACAATTGGTACGCTTGCCAAAAGTCTAACACTTATGCACTTTCTTCTGATGAATTCTTTAAAACAGTTAGGTGCAATAGTGCAAAGGAAATGTGGGAGATGCTGGAGATAACTCATGAAGGTACTGATGAAGTTAGAAGATCAAGGAAGCATGCCTTAATACATGAGTATGAAATGTTCAAGATGAATCCCACAGAAAACATATCTCAGCTTCAAACAAGGTTCACTCATATAGTAAATCATCTTCTTGGTCTTGGGAAGATATTTGATGTTGAAGAGCTGAATATCAAAATTCTAAAGTGCCTCACAAGACCATGGCAACCAAAGGCGACAACAATGAAAGAATCAAAAGACCTCTCCAAAATGTCAATGGCTGCACTATTTGGTAAGCTACTTGAATATGAGCTTGAAATGTCACAACTAACCAATTCTGAAGATGAAGAAAAGAAACACAAAAGTATAACCTTAAAAGCGGCATCCTCAAAAATGGAAAAGGTGGAAGATTCAAGTGAAGAAGATGATAAAGACAACATGAACTTAATTGCCAAAAAGTTCAGCAAATTCTTAAGGAGAAATAAGAATAGGAAATTCATAAAGAACAACAATAGCACCAACAAAAGAAGTGACAACAACTTCACTTGCTTTGAATGTGGCAAACCTAGCATATCAAATCTGAATGCTCAATATTCTTGAAGAAGCAACAAAGTGAAAACAAGGTGAAGAAAGAAGGAAACCCAAGAAAGCCTACATAGCTTGGGAAGATAATGAATCAACAACTTCTGAATCATCAAGTGAAGATGAAGAAGCAAATGTATGTCTCACCTCTACAATTGAAGAATATGATGATCTATCAATTGCTGAAACTGAGGTAAGCTCTAATTTTGATCAAGCTATTGATGCCTTTCAAGAAATGCATGAAGAAGCTCAAAGGCTTGCAAAATCCAATAATAAGCTAAAAGGAGATCTTAGA
Source organism: Glycine latifolia (assembly GCA_013407115.1). Classification (NCBI taxonomy): domain Eukaryota; kingdom Viridiplantae; phylum Streptophyta; class Magnoliopsida; order Fabales; family Fabaceae; genus Glycine; species Glycine latifolia. The sequence goes on from QARZ01041039.1 coordinate 87,347, forward strand.
TGGCATGTCACAAAACTTGGTGAATTACAATCTGAAATTTGTAAACTGAAAGAAGAAAATGAAAAACTTGTTTCAAGTTACAAATTAAATGGTTGTGTATGTGCTTCTTCTTCATCTAATGTTGACAAATATAATGATTTGCAAAAAGAGTTTGATGAGTTCAAAAGAAGTCATGGTGAAAAACTTATGGTAGTACTTTCTGAAAAGAATTACTTGGTTGATCTTTTGAAAAGGCTTTACAAAGGTAAATGCAACTTGGCTGAAATGCTAAGTATTCAAAAGTATGCTGGAGATACTTCTTGTTTGGGTTACAAACATGGATCAAAATCTAATGGAAGAACCAAGTTTGTGCCTTCAAAACAGAAATATACAAAAGCAATTTCAAAACCAAGGTTTAACCACATGACTCATTTTGAAAATACACAAAGAACTATCACTTGCAACTATTGTATGAAGAAAGGTCACATATCTTATAAATGCTATGCTAGGAGATTCTATGTGCCTAATGGAGAATGCATTTGAGTGGCAAGAAAAAGAAAAACAGCTAACCCCTATGGACCCAATTTTAATTGGGTACCTACCTTTGTAAATTGATTTGAATTTTGCAGGCATGTCTAAGAGCAAGATCTTCATTATGGTATCTTGATAGTGGATGCTCTAGGCATATGACCGGTGACATATCCATGCTTACAAATTTGACTCTTAAAGATGGAGGATTTGTCACCTATGGAGATAACAACAAAGGTAAAATAATTGGTGAAGGAAGTATTGGAGACAACTATGTTCTCTATGTGGAAGGATTGAAGCACAACCTATTAAGCATAAGTCAACTTTGTGATAAAGGGTTCAAAGTGTCATTCAATGACAATTGCTGTATGTATGTGATGGACAAAGTGGTGAGGTAATTCACATAGGTAAAAGGAAAGGTAATATCTACTTACTCTCTATTGATCATGCATATATTCATAACACTTCTTGCTTAATCAGTAAAATAGATGAATCATGGTTATGGAATAGGAGGGCAAGTCACATTAACATGCATCATATGAACAAGCTAATTAAAAATGATCTAGTCATTGGGTTACCAAACTCAAGTTCGAGAAGAACAAATTATGTGATGCTTGTCAAAAGGGGAAACAAACTAAAAATTCCTTTCAAAGTAAAAATGTTGTTTCTACTTCAAGACCCCTTGAATTACTACACATAGATTTGTTTGGTCCTTCTAGAACTATGAGTTTAGGAGGCAATTACTATGGGCTTGTCATTGTTGATGATTACTCTAGATTCACATGGACTTTGTTTTTGAAATCCAAGAGTGATGCTTTCAATGCTTTTAGAAAACTGGCCAAACTTACTCAAAATGAAAAAGGGAGCAAAATTATCTCAATAAGAAGTGATCATGGTGGAGAATTCCAAAATGAACATTTTGAAAAATTCCGTGAAGAAAATGGAATCAACCACAATTTTTCAGCTCCAAGAACACCTCAACAAAATGGTGTTGTGGAGAGGAAAATAGATCCCTTGAAGAAGGTGCAAGAACTCTTCTTAATGAGACTAATTTGCCTAAAAATTTTTGGGCGGATGTTGTAAGTACAGCTTGCTACACCTTGAATAGATTGCTAATAAGGCCTATTTTAAAGAAAACTCCTTATGAACTATACAAGGGTAGAAAACCAAACATTTCCCATTTGAGAACCTTTGGCTGTAAGTGTTTTGTGTTAAATAATGGCAAAGAATCACTTGGAAAATTTGATGCTAAAGCTGATGAAGCCATTTTTCTTGGATATTCATTACAAAGCAAAACATATAGAGTTTTCACTAAAAGAACATTATGCATGGAAGAATCAATTCATGTTATTTGTGATGAATCTAATCCCTCTAAAGTGGAAAAGAAGGGTGATATTGATGCAGGTCCTATGGAAGAATTCATTCAATTAAATGACTCATTGATAAAAGAAAAGGAAGAACCATGTGCTAAAACAGAACAATCAACACCTAGACATGAGCCTAAAGACTGGAGAACAACAAGAGACCTCTCCCTTGATAACATCATTGGTGAAGTTTCAAAGGGAGTTTCTACTAGATCTTCATTAAGAAATCTCTGCTGTAACATGGCTTTTGATTCACAAATTAAACCTAATAGTATTGATCATGCATTGTTAGATGAACATTGGTTAATGGCTATGCATGATGAGTTGAATCAATTCAAAAGAAATGAAGTTTGAGAGTTAGTCCCTAGAACATCAACTCATAAACCTATTGGCACTAAATGGGTTTTTAGAAATAAGCTGGATGAAAGTGGAATCATAGTAAGGAACAAAGCTAGATTGGTTGCTAAGGGATACAACCAAGAGGAAGGCATTGACTATGATGAAACTTATGCTCCAGTAGTCAGATTAGAAGCCATTAGGTTGTTGCTTGCATATGCTTGTTTGATGAATTTTAAATTGTTTTAAATGGATGTCAAAAGTGCTTTCTTAAATGGATACATAGAAGAGGAATTTTATGTAGAACAACCTCCTGGATTTATAGATTATAAACATCCAAATCATGTCTACAAATTAAGAAAAGCATTGTATGGTTTGAAACAAGCACCTAGATCTTGGTATGAAAGGTTAAGTAAATTTCTGGTTGAAAAAATCTTTCATAAGAGGTCAAGTTGATAAAACCTTGTTCATAAAGAGAAAAGGAAATGATATACTATTAGTTCAAATTTATGTAGATGGCATAATTTTTGGTTCAACTAATCCATCAATGTACAGAGAATTTTCAGCTACAATGCAGGGTGAATTTGAAATGTCAATGATGGGGGAACTCACATTCTTTCTAGGATTACAAGTCAAGCAATTAAAGAGTGGAACCTTCCTAAGTCAATCAAAGTACTGTCAAGAGATGATTAAAAAGTTTGAAATGGAAAGGTGCAAGGATGCAGCAACACCTCTGGCAACTTCTACTTATCTTGACATAGATGACAAAGGCAGGAGTGTTGATGAATCCAAATACAGGGGAATGATTGGTTCCTTGCTATACCTCACTGCTAGTAGGCCTGATATAATGCTAAGTGTTTGCTTGTGTGCTAGATATCAAGCCAATCCCAAGGAGTCTCATCTAACAGCAGTCAAGAGGATTCTCAAGTATCTCAAGTCCACACCAAAAGTAGGACTTTGGTATCCAAAAGGTACACCTATCAGCTTACTTGGATACTCTGATTCTGATTTTGCAAGGTACAAGTTGGATAGAAAGAGCACAAGTGGAACATGTCACTTGCTAGGAAGCTATTGATCTCTTGGCACTGCAAGAAGCAATCATGTGTTGCATTATCCACTGCTGAAGCAGAATATATATCAGCTGAAAGCTGCTGTGCACAAAGCCTTTGGTTGAAACAATAACTTCAGGACTTTGGTGTTGAGCCAAAGGAAATACCTCTGCTGTGTGATAATACAAGTGCCATTAACATCTCCAAAAATCCTATTATGCACTCAAGGACAAAGCATATTGAAATCAAACATCACTTCATCAGAGACCATATCCAAAAGGGTAACATCAAAATTGAATTTGTTGAAACCAATTTTCAATTAGCTGATATATTTACCAAACCTTTGGATAGAGATAGATATTACACTCTGAGAAACATGCTAGGCATCCTTGATGAATCCAATATCTGCTAATGTATGCTTGATTTGTGCCAAACCATGAGAAATAATTGAATGTTTGCTTGATCATCATTTGCATTTGAAAATTCGAAGTTATGCTGCATAAAAACTAGTCAATCTGCATATTTTACTGTGATAATCGATTAAGGCACGGAATAATCGATTAAAATCACTTAAAAAGCCATTGGGAATGAAATTTTAGCTTATGTAATCGATTACACAAGCGAAATAATCGATTATTCAATATAGAAATCCTTTTCAGAAAAACCATTCCACTGGAATAATCGATTAAAAATCAACGAAATAATCGATTACACAAGCATCAAGATGTTTTACAAATTATCACTCCCACTGGAATAATCGATTACCTTACGGAATAATCGATTAAACTGTTCTGAAACATATTGAAATTTGCATTCATACTGTGATAATCGATTACATATAAGGATAATTGATTACACTTCATCTTCCTCAACTGCATTGTTATGAAATAATCGATTACACTACGAATTAATCGATTACAGCTTATTCAAAAAGTGATTTTTCTTAAGCAATAATCGATTACCCAACTAAATAATCGATTATTCATGGAGTTACTGCAAAATCTGAAAGATTTTCTTGGAATTTGTAACTGCCCAACTGACACCAAATTCAAATTTTGAATCTTCTGAGCCTTCAATTGAGTGGTTAATGCGTGGTAATTGTTTTCATTTTCAAATTTGAAACTTGGAGCCTAAATTTTTCTATAAATACAACTTATGTTCTTCAGCAAAAATCACACCTTACTCATCTTCCTCCTTAAGCACTTTTGTGTCTCTCTCTCTTAGGGTTTAGAAACCTTCCCTTAGCTTTCTTCTCTTCTATAACCATGTCTGCACCAAAAAGACCAAGGTCCTCAAAGCGAAAAGCTGAATCCTCCAACCCAGCAGCATATAGGTTAGATCATTGGTTCTCGAATGAGCAAGACAAAATGACTTACCTTCAATTTAATGCAACCAAGCTTATAGGTCCTCCTAAATACCTCTCCCTTGACTGGTTTAGAAATAAGGATTTCCAATTTCCTTCTTATATAGAACCGCAAGGTCTTCAGAAACTTGTGGAGATGAAGGGTACATTTTACCCTCAATTGGTCAAGGTATTCTATACCTGTGCCAAATTCTCAATGGAAGGAACAATTCTGACCCAAGTTAATGGGGTTGCTATAGAAATCACCCAGTAAATATGGGAAGAGGTTGCTGGCCTCACTTTTGATGGTGAAAGAAGGTTTGAAGAAGAAGTGGGTGGATACAATAGGATTGATACCTATAGGGGGATGTTTCTTGATCCTCAAATGAGGTTGAAGATTAGACTAAGCACTGGACCCATGACCCATGAGGATAGACTTCTCCATTACATCATCACTTACATCCATACCCCTAGAGAAACAAACCATGCCCAAGCCACTGATGATGATTTACAGCTTGTCTATGCCTTGAAGAATGGCATTAAGATGAACTGGATACTTGTTCTCCAGGAAATAATGTTGAAATCCAAAAGGCTGATGAACTATCCTTTCCCATATGCTGTTCTTATCTCTAGGTTCATTGACTACTTTCAAGTTGATGTCTCTAATGAGGTTGTTGACAACACCAACTCCAGCAACAGCCTCATCAAAGAGAAGCACCTTACCATGTTTTCACCTTCCATTCTCGTTATTCAGGAATCGGTGCGCTGATACCAGGTTCTTCGCTGATTCCAGGTTGATAAGAACCTAGCCCCTGGCTCACCAATCTATGCAACCTGCACAATTCAATTCAAGAACACAGCAAGAAACACCACAGGTACGCTATTTGTATCTTGATATTCCTCGCTTTATTGATGAATGTAAGAATCAGAATCGACTGCTACAGAATTTAGGCAACCGAGTATACAATTGTTACAAGAGAGAGACTTCCCCTGAAGCACTCTCAATCAGCCCTTGCTAATATTCTATTCTCCTCCTCCCTCTGCCTGGACCACCTTTCTCCTATTTATTTATGATTCTTCTAACTAACTCCTAATTGCTAACTGCCTCAGCTAATGCCACATGTGCTTTATTCTTTCTAGTATACCTATGAGTAACTAATTTCCCACTTATAACTAAGTTCCCATCACCCTTCACCAACCAAACCAGCCTTACTACAAGCATTAAGCACACCCACAAACATCACATTCATGGGCTGAAAACCTTCACCAATGAACCTCTAAAACAACATTAGCACTTCCCTTCACATGATTATGCGAAGCCAGCCCACAAATCATGACATTCCATGTCCACACATCCTTATTTGCCATCCCATATCAAATAAGATCCTAGCTTTTTCAATGCAAACCACAATTTGCATACATGTCAACCAAAGCAGTCTCTATAGGAACAGTTATTGGAAACCTCAACCCCTCAATGGTGGAATGAACAAACCTCCCATAGCCAAGAAAACCCAATTGTGCCAAAGCTGAAAGCAAAGTCACCAATATAAGAAAGATTAGGAATACAAACATGTTATGACCACCCCAATAAATCTCCATAACCCAAGCAAAATAACCACGTGCATAAGTCTCAAACACAAACAACCCAAGCAACTACAAAATAGTCAAATACTCAAACATCAAACATTCAACAAGCAAACACAAAATGCACAGAGAAATACAACAGACTCACAACTCACAAATTGAAAAGGTTCTACCTACTCTGATACCACTAATGTAACGACCTGTCTCATCGCTACGATACCACAAACTCTAATAGTGTGAATTTCAATTTTTAATGAAAACTCCATTAATTTGATTATGAAAATGGTAGTAAGTTTTTTCGCGATAATACAATTATCATACACACGATGCAATTACAATGATTGAATACCTATATATGCATATATTAAACCAGTACACATCATTCACATGTTTAGAACTTAATTTCATTTTACATGTATTTACACCTCAAAATTTACATGTCCACAAAAGAATCAAGGGACTAACTAAGAAATAGTTGATTAAAAAAACACAACTCTTTCCAAAAAGAATTCCAACGTCATCACGTCGACTTGGCGGCTCCAACCAAAAAGAATCTCCCTTTAGAGTCACCTAATGCTGCTCATCTGCTCACACGAATGAAAGTTCGCGATCATCACAGGTACCAACCACACGGTACAACAAATGCAAGGGTGAGTTTATTATACATATACAACAAGCATCAGACGACAATGATTAGAAAGAAATCAATAATGACAACCACAATCATCCTCGATAATCCATCAATTCAATACACACTCAACAAACTATTCATCCACTATATTTCACAAATCAAAACAATCATGCTCAGAATGATGCATGCACCTGACTCATCTCTCAGAATGCAATATGGTATCATCCTCATGGAAATAGCCTCTCAAGGAAAATGATGCAGTAGCTCGTCGAGGTCACCCTATTATGCACTGTCGCTCCCCCATGGTGATCAACCCTAAGTCTCAAGGGAGTTCCAAACACAGTGATATGCCCCCTAGTACCCCGGTACTTATTGCCACAATTCTATTTTAATCCATGCAATTATGAAGTATGAAACATGGCCACCATCAATGCATTGACCATGGATAGATAAGGACCATAATTTTAACAATCTCTTTTTCTCTCTTGAGATGCTTAAAATTCGTAAACCCTTCCTCGCAAGGATATCCAGTCATGCACCCTCCATGTATATACACAACATTACCGATGCATTGACCGTGGCTAAGAACACATCCTTCCTCACAAGGGTAACCAACTGGTCAATGCACCCCACAAGGACATACACAGCATACAACCATGGGCACCATCAATGCATGACTCGGCTAGGAACATATCCTTCCTCGCAAGGTAACCAGTCATGCACCCCTATGGGTATCCATGTGTATCCATATCACACAATGACATTGTCCACATTAACACTATCTCTTATCAATGTCATTATCAACATCAACACCATGTCACCTCAATGTCATCAATAACATCAACATCATTTTATTTCAATATCATCATCATGAACATTAATATCATCTCATTTCAACATCATCAACCACATCAACATTTTCTCATTTCAACATCATCAATTACATTAACATTATCTCAATGTCAATATCATCAACAACATCACAAACAGTCGTATTTCACATCTATACATAATACATATGCCTGAGATTCACATTCCCTAGGTCTTCAGACAACCCAAATTTCATACATTCACAATTCATCATACCACAAGACTGATATTTTTAGGAAAATTCTAAATTAAAGAGGAGCATTACAATATATAAAACACACTCTTATGCCCATTTAAAAATTTAATAAAGAATTAAATAGAAGCCGCATTATAAAATTTTGGGCAGAGTCTCCTCTGTAATTAAGACTTTTCCCAAAAATCCAATCATTACAACAACAATATCATTCACAGTTTTGTCCATCAGCAAGCCAATTCATTGCATCCCATTAGTTAAAAACACAGTTTTTCTTGAAAACAAGCACACACAGGAACAAGCACACATCAATCACAAATACATCACATCCCATTAGTTAAAAAATGTAGCTTTTCTTGAAAACTAGCACACAGTAGGGACAGGCAGTTACTTTGTAACGACCCGCCTCATCGCTACAATATCACTAACTCTTAATCGTCCATATCTCAATTTTAATAAAAACTTCATTAATTTGATTATGAAAATGGTAGTAAATTTTTCGCTATAATACAATTATCATACACATATTACAATTACATAATTAAACACATATGTACATATATATATATTAAACCAGTACATGTCATCCACATGTTAGAGCTTTCTTTAGTTACATGTATATACACCTGAAATTACATATTTTACAAAAAGCCAAAGAACTAACTAAGAAAGAGTTGATTAACAAAACATAACTCTTTCCCCAAAAAGAAATCCAACGTCATCACATCGGCTTGGCGGCTCCAACCAAAAATAAGATCTCCCTCCAAGGTCACCTACTGCTGCTTATCTGCTCACACGACGAATGTTCGCGATCATCACAGGTACCAACCACACGGTACAACAAATGCAAGGGCGAGTTTATTATATAAAACCAACAAACATCAGATACCAGAACTTGGGAAGGAAACAACATTACCCACCACAATCATTAACAAAAATCCATGATACCATTACACACTCAATAAATCAATCATCAAATGCATTTCACAACTCAAACAATCATGTATAGAATGATGCATGTACCTGACTCATATATCAGCATGCAATGTGGTACCATCCTCATGGAAATAGCCTCTATTAGGAAAATGATGCAGTAGCTCGTCAAGGTCACTCTGTCATGCACAGGCCGCTCCCCCTATGACGATCAGCCCTGAGTTACAAGGGAGTTCCAAACAGGGATTCCCCCTAGTACCTCCGTACTCTACTGCCATCATCCTATTTCCATAACTGCAAATGAAGTATGAAATATGGGCATCATCAATGTATGGCCCGGCTAGGAACACATCATTCCTCGCAAGGGTAACCCATCATACACCCCTATGTACATACATAACACCCCAATATAGGCTCACCGATGCACTAACCGTGGCCAGGAACATATCTTTCCTCGCAAGGGTAACCAACCGGTCACTGCATCCCACGTGTACATACACTGCATACAACTGGGATTTTAATTAAATTTAATATCATAATAATTACAAATTAATAATCATTAATACATATATATATATATAATGCTAATTAAATACGGTATCAAAAAATTTATAATACTCACACACTCTTATTAAATCAATTGAGATAGACCCTACCTTTTCGGTTACATATGACAATATGACACAACTTTGATGTTCTAATGTGATAAAATTATTTGATTGCATTTTTGTTACTAAAATATTCAACATTTATTTGTTTAGAAAGTAAACTATAATTATATATAGGCTTCATGCGAAAGAGTAAAAGAATTAATTTGGTGTATTTATCACTACTAGAAAAACAACATTCAACATCGATTATTTTTTACATTCCACATCGGTTTTGAATCGATGTTGAATCAGGCGACGTTGAAAGTGTGGAAGTTAACATTGGTTTTCAAAACCGATGTTAACGAAAAGTAAACAACATCGGTTTTTACTGAAAAACCGATGTCGCTATCTAATAAATAAAAACGTAAAAAAATATGAAAGCTAGAACTTCCACATCGGTTTTCTTAAGAAAACCGATGTTAACTTACACTACAACATCGATTTTCAATGAAAATCGATGTTGTAGTCTAAGTTAACATTGGTTTTTCCTGAAGATCGATGTTATAGTCTAAGTTAACTGATGTTGTTTTTTATTTTTTTATTTTATATTTTGTCTATTTTTTTAATTTTACCAGTTCTTCAACCTGTAAATTAAATACCAGACATCCAGCCAATTTCAGAATACAATGCAATAAAATATTATTTCAATAACAAATAAAATTCAATAGTGTCAATGTACATAAAAATGATTTCCTAACCAAATGTTTATATACAATTGTTTAAAAATCTCTTAACCACCTAATCTGATATTTCATCTCTAACTTTAAGATAATATGTAGCCCACTGAACCCTAATACCCTTCAATCTGTCGGCTTGCAGTGGTCTTTCATCAGTGAAACACTGCATGACGTAATAAAACATAATTTAATAAGTATAAATAAAAACAAGTAAAAAAATGAAAATTAGTTTTGAATTAGACAATTACTATGTCCCAGTTATCCCTGAAGCCTCCTTGGACTATCGTGGCTATTATGTCATGCATTGGATGTCCACGATAGTCCAAGGAGGCTTCAGGGATAACTGGTCAATGCACACCACGTGGACATCCAATGCATTACATAATAGCTGATATGCTGCTAGCATATATTAGTTTTTAGGGTTAATTCATTAATAATTCATTTAATAATTAGTAATATAGGCTAGAATTAGTTAAGTTTATTTATTTATTTGTTATTATCTCATTTTTTTACTATTTTGTTATTTCAGAGTCAAACAGAGAAGAAAAGAAGCAAAAAGAAGTAATATGGCTTTTCGAAGACACCATGCTATCATCACGAGATTCACGCTATCTGCACCAAGTATCCAGGAAGGCACTTAGCCTCGAACAATTCACGCTATCCGCGCCACATTTCGCATGGGTCGCGTCAACATGCAAAGACCAAGCCTTCAATTCGAACATCCCACGCGGATCGCATGGGACATCACGCGAGTAGCGCCAGACTCCAAAATCAGCCTGTCAACTCGAACATGCCATGTGATTAGCGTGGGATTCCGCGTGATCAGCGCCATAGTTACGCTGTTTCCTTAATTAGGTGATTCTGCACTGATTTAACTTTGAAAAAAAGGCTTTCTTACCCGAATTAAGTGAGAAACGTGTGGGAAATAATAAAAGGGGCTTCTAAACAGAAATAGGGGGACTTTTTGCAGAAGAAGACATTGAAGAAACCTTAGAGAAGATTGGATTCATTACAGAAAACTACAGAATAGCAATTCTGCTTGTAATTTCTTCTCTTCCTCTGGTAATTATTCTCTAGGAACATGCTAGTTGTAAGATTAATGTCAGTTCTGAGTATGCTTGGCTAAGTTCTTGTATTGTGGTTAGAGCCAGAACCTATGTGAACTCCTCTTTATCTTGATTGGTCCTAATGAGAATTATCATAATTGCTTTGTTTTATTCTGTTCTGCATTATATTGTTCTTAATTAGGATTGGCCATTCTATTAAGATTCTTAGGGTTAGGATTCGCAATAGGGATATTGGGATTCTAGTTTCTGAAATGAGTAAAACAACAATTCATACATTACC
>QARZ01041039.1:98929-119980 GCA_013407115.1 Glycine latifolia
AACTAGAATCCCAATATCCCTATTGGGATTCTAGTTTCTGAAATGAGTAAAACAACAATTCATACATTACCTAGGGATAGGAATGCATGGTTGCAGAATTTGTAGGATGTATACTCTTAATGCTTGGTTTAATAGGGAATCACTAAGGGATTAGGATTTCTAGTTATGCTAAAGGGTTAAATTGCTAAGGGATTAGGATTTAGCTAATTATGTAAAATACATCAGCTGAGCAAGTAGAAATAATTCAATTTAGTAATCAATTCAAGTATAAGAGGTAGGGATCAAAAGGGAATGTGCTTTAACCGCAATTATTTCTCGTCACTGCATCAAAATCAATTTAAATTTAGTTTGCGTTCTCATTAATTTTCTGTTATTTAATTTAAGTTACATAATTACACAAACTCAACCACTTCTCTCAATTTATTATTTGTCTTCCAATCTCTAAGACATTAAGTTACAATAAAATTGCATTCAATCCCTGTGGAGATGATACTTTACTTAATCACTTTATTACTTGAAACGAACGGTACACTTGCCGATTTTGCAACAAGTTTTTGGCGCCGTTGCTGGGGATCGAACCCGGGTCACCCGCGTGACAGGCGGGAATACTTACCACTTGCAGTGGTCTTTCATCAGTGAAATATTGCATGACGTAATAAAACATAATTTAATAAGTATAAATAAAAACAAGTAAAAAAATGAAAATTAGTTTTGAATTAGACAATTACCATGTCCCAGTTATCCCTGAAGCCTCCTTGGACTATCGTGGCTATTATCTCATGCATTGGATGTCCATGATAGTCCGAGGAGGCTTCAGGGATAACTGGTCAATGCACACCACGTGGACATCCAATGCATTACATAATAGCCTCCTTACACTAAATTCAATTACATGGTAATAAAAATTATTTTGAATACATAAACCATGATATATTAAAAGACTTACTTTAAGCGCAATCCATTTAGTAGTAGCCTTTGATTTATTTCCTTGATTGTCATGGAGTCCCTTCCAAGCACTGCTTAAGAGAAACATGCATGCATATTATACAATTAACATATTCATGTGTTAGAAATAAAAACAAATGTTTGACAAATAACAACCTACCTGTAATAATTCCTTTGAGGTAGTTATCAGGCTTGTGGTGCAACGAACAGAACCACACGACAACATTGGCCTTAGGACATATAACGACCAGTTGCTAATGTGCACTACATTGGAGAAAAAGAAGTTATTATACTTGATACATTAATTAAATTCTTTTGTACATTTTTACTTACCCATTCAAGTACGCTGCAAGGTAGACATCTTTCTGTGAACTCTGCATCCATTTCTTGATATAGTCATCGGATTCAAATTGAGATTGCTCTGATCTCCGTATGGACTGTGGCTCCATGAATCCATACACATCGCCATGATCTGATTGCAGACATAACTCAGTCATATGCCTATTGTTTTGAAAATAAAGTCAATTATGCAAGAATATAAAATAATTAGTTATGTAACGGTAGCCAATTGAAAGTGACTTACAGAATCCACAGTTGTATAACGGAGATGCTCAAACATTGACCACCGTGGATGATCTCAGAAATATCCTCATGCTTTATGTACAATGGGAAGTCCTCAACCTGTAGCTCAAACATAGTAGGGTCCCATTGCACCTGCATGGATCTGAGGAAAAGATCGGGGATGGTCAATGCGATCTGGTACAGGGGATCGGCAATATGTTCCGGCTTATGTACGGGTTTCGTTGGTCCCTTAGGTACCTACTTATCCTACACAGTTAAGAAACATAAGTGACCGACCGTCTTGACTTTATATGAGACAAATAATTCTTAAATGAGAAGAAACAAGTCAAAAATATGATACCTTGTTCAAAATAGCCTGTACAAGATGTGTCGACCAAGCAAGGAAGGTGTTAAGGGCCTGCCCCACTAACTGAACCTCGTTAGTGGTATAGGGACGCGAGCCTCAGCATCTCAAACTTCCTCAACACCCACCTTGACCTGATCATGGGCAAGAGGGACGCTGTGCACGGTTGTCGACCCCTCATAAACCCTTCCAAGGGCAACCAGGCGGGGAGGATTGCCATCGACATACAACCCACGTCTGTCAGATGCACCCGTGTCTAGGTCATTCCCTGAGGGATCGACACAGCTTCCCTTGGTGCTGACATGGGCACCATAAGGACATGACTAAAGGTCTGGAGGCAGCATGGCACCCTGAGACTAGATCTAGGTCTGCATCTGGGACTGCAGGTGGCTGAAGCTCATCATTATTTGCTACATAACTCTTTTAGTAATTGCCTACTCCAGCTCTACCCTGATGTTGTCTTTCAGGCAATCCAAGTCTTCAGGCACCATGGACCTTGACTTGCGAGAGGTCGATGGAGCCGGTCCAAAGTACTGTGTGATGGTCACACTGGCTCCAGCACCACAGACACGGTCGAGGTGCTTTGGTCGTCGAATGGCAGCAGTCAAGACATCTTGACGTCCACTGGCGACAAAACTACCCTGTGTGGATTGCTCATCCAGGGAATCCTGCGATCAAAATAAGTAGAACATTAGTTTTGTAATTTGTGAGGCAAAAATTCATTAAAGCTGTATGAGCTTGTTGTTTGACTTACAATCCTCTCTGCAATCTCATGTGCCGCCTCAAAAGTCATTTGCCCGATTTTTGTGGTGCGAGCCAGCTTCCACTTCACGTGTCGTCTCACAGGGGATGGAGGATGAATGATGGTATCCGTGTTATCGTCACGGGTAGCTTCCTCCAATTGTTTCTTTTTTTTTTCCTCCATCAATATCTTCTTAACAAGCCGTAACCCTCGCGAGACAACACGTGAGGGGTAGCGTTCAGCTTCTGGATGGCCTGGGCCTTCTTTCTAATGTCCTTTAAGAATTACACAAATAGGGTTAAAAAAATACGGTTGTTTGACTTTATAATTCTGAAATTGTACAAAACAATGTAACTCAACTAACCTCTCAGGAAGCAGCTCTACGTGTCTCACAAAATTGGTGCCACTTTTCCTTACTGATGTCGTATTTCTCACATACAATGTCGGCATCGTCATCCTTGCCTTGTGCCAGAGCCCATTTAGAGGTCAGGTCTGACTTAAACTACCTCCATCGCTCTCCAACTGTCTGCAGAATTTTCTTCTTGGTCTGTTGGTCGAACGCTTCAGGTATATCAAATTTAGCCTGTGCTACAATCAAGAGGGTTTAACAGTTACAATAACATTTAAATTGTATTACTACAAGCAATCACATTGGACATTTAATTGTAATACCTGAATGTCCTCCCAAATCAACTCATTATGTGCTGCAGAAACTTCCTTCCAGTTAGCAATCCTCATATCCATCTTGTCTCTGGCCATAATCCCTAGATACGTCCTCAATTTCTTTGCCTGAGGACCATCAGCCTTTCCAGTGCCAGGATCCATGTGAACCACTGGTCTGTCAGCACTAGCAGGACTGGTAGCCAGTGACCTCAGTCGTGTCGCCTTCATAGTATTCTTTGCCATAGATGGTGAAGGTGCTGACTCAGGTCGAGGAGGGGAGCTCGGTGGTGTAGTCATGATCCTGTTAAAAACAAAAAGAAAGATAAGTAAACACATTCAGACAAGTTAGGATACTTATGAAATTATAAAAAATACAATCAAGTTAATAAGGCAAACAAATTACATTAAGTGAGGTTAATTAATTCTCCTTCATCATGATCATTACGATTTGCATGAACATCATCATCGTAATCTTCTCTGTTGACGTCAGGCATTTGTGTCGAGAATTGAGTAACACTAGTATCGATGGTGGAATCATCATCGTCAAGAGTAATACCAATGGTTTTTCCATGTAGTACCACTAACCACCTTTCATCACATGGATCTTGAACATAAAACACCTGTTTAGGTTGTTCTGCCATGATGAAATGTTCATCTTGATAAGCTAGCTTGTTAAGATCAACCAAAGTAAATCCTAAGTCCTCAGTCCGCACACCACTATTGATATCAACCCACTTACACTTGAAAACACACACACACTAAATGTAGCATAATTAAGCTCCCAGATGTCATGAATGACTCCAAAGTAAGGCATGCACGCCAAACGAGGATTATGGTCATGCACAATAGCGAAGTGTTGCGACTCATCCCTAAGGATAACCCCACTGTTTTGCATTGTGCTCTTGTCATCTTGTTGTTTTGTGTAGAACGAGTACTTGTTGATATCGTATCCCTGCCAACTTCTAACATTTCTTTTAGGCCTATCTGCTAACTTCTTCATTGTTTCAGATGAAGATTCATCACTAAATATTGTATCTTTTAACCAATTCAGGAAAGTCTTATTTTGCTCTTTAAACAACATATTCTTCGTCATTCTTGGATTACTTTCCTTGACTAAGGCTTCATGACAAACTATGTATGGAAGAACTTCATTGCTGTTATTCAGGACATACAAATGAGCTTGTTGCAATTCCTGTAAACCAGGCGTTATAACATGCAGCCCTCGTGAACCCTTTCCTCCCACTCTATCGTCATGCCGGAACTCAGGAAGCCCAACAGGGTTATGCCTTTTCAAGGTACTCTGAACAAAATTCTACAGCTTCTTCTGTAATGTACCTTTCAACTATGGTTGCTTCAGGGCGGTGTAGGTTTTCTATATACCCTTTCAAGATCTTCATGTATCACTCGACCGGGTACATCCACCGTAAATAAATGGACCACACATTTTAATTTCCTTTACCAGATGAACAAGTAAGTGAACCATTGTGTCGAAAAATGAAGGAGGAAAATACATCTCCAACTGACACAAGATAATTGATGTCTCTTCTTCCAAGTCATCTAACTTTATAGGGTCCACAACTTTGGTACAAATGACATTGAAGAAAAAGCACAGCCGAGTTATAGCATGCCTCACTTTGTTAGGCAAAATGTCTCAAATCACCATGGCTAACAGTTGTTGCATCAACACGTGACAATCATGAGACTTTAAGCCAACTAGTTTTAGATCTTTTATCTACACAAGGCTCTTAATATTTGAAGAGTATCCCTGTGGCACTTTCACTCGGCGCAGACACTGACAGAAAGTTATCTTCTCCTTTTTTGACAAAGTGTGACATGCTGGAGGCAAGTATATTTTCTTACCATCAGACCTCGGATTTAACTGCTCACGTATACCCATCTCAGCAAGATCTTGACAAGTGTTCAAACCATCATTTGTCTTGCTTTGAATGTTAAGCACCGTGCCAATGACACTGTTACACACATTTTTCTCCACATGTATAACATCAATACAATGTCTAACATCTAGATCAGACCAGTATGGAAGATCAAACAATATCGACCTCTTCTTCCATATGCAAGTATTACCTTTTTGTTTATTTTTAGTCTTTCCAAATACAGTATGGATGCCCTCAACCCGCTCAAGAACCTGCTCACTGGTTAACGGAATCTGTGCAGTTTCATGCTCTTGACTTCCATTGAACGCTTTTTTCAATGGCCGATAAGGGTGATAAGGTTTCAGAAAACGTCGATGGCAAGTGTAAACGGTTTTTCTGCCATGTTTAAGTTATATGTAGCTTGTGTCTTGTTCATAGATAAGGCATGCACGATGGCCCTTAACACTGTATCCACTCAAATTCCCGTACGCTGGAAAATCATTAATGGTACGATAAACATCAATGTCATTTCCTGACTGTCTTGGGCCCGATATCATCATAGACAACATCATGTATTTTAGCTTCATGCACAACCAAGGAGGCAGGTTGTAAATGACCAGTAAAACAGGCCACGAACTGTGTTGACTACTTAAATTGTCGTAGGGATTCATTCCATCACTGACAAGTGCAAGTCTAAGATTTCTTGGGTCTTCGCCGAATTCTGGATACAAACGGTCAATCTTCTTCCACTGGGAGGAATCTGCCGGATGGTGGAGCATTCCATCATAGTTTCTCCTATCTGCATGCCATGCAAGGTCTTTTGCGTCATCTTCATTAGAAAACAGACGCTTAAACCTTGGAATGATCGAAAAATACCACAACATCTTCACGGGGGGGGCCTTTCTTTGTGCTTTCATCAATGCTACAGTCGTCATCGGGCTTCACTTTGTACCGTGATACCCCACACCTGGGGCATTTATGCATTTCTTGAAATTCATTTCTGTACAATATGTAATCATTAGGACAAGCATGAATTTTCTGATACTCCATACCCATCGGACAAAGAATCTTCTTCGCCTGATAGTAACTTCTTGGCAACGTGTTTTCATTTAGAAGCATGTCCTGAACTACCTCAAGCAGTGAACTGAAACTTTTGCCACTCCACCCATATCTGGCCTTGACATTAACCAGATTTAACACCGCTGACAATAGTGTCAATGACTCTTTGCACCTTGGATACAATGGCTTCTTCGAATCACTTTCCTATGTATCATATATAGGGGCATGTGCATGCTGAAAAGACATATGTCCCAGATCACAAATCATATCCTCTAATCGATCTCCAATGTCAACATCAACCGATTCAGTTTGTGACCCTCTCCGCATGTCTGTCAATTCACCATGCCATATCCATGTGGTATAATTATTCTTAATCCCATCACACAAAAGATGCTCCCGTATATCGTCCAGCGCTTGGAATCTCCCATTCAAACAATTGATACAGGGACAAAAATATTTTCCATCCCCATTCGGTAGACTTCTTTCGGAGGCAAATTGCAAGAAATATTCAATGCCTTCCTCATACTCAACCGTGATGCGATTTGCATTCATCCAACTTCGATCCATCTAATTAATAACTCTGTGATACTCACAAAGTTATTCCATGCATGAAAACCTCACTCTCTTCATTCAAGGTGTGACCCTATCCCATTCAAGAAGACATATTTTTATAGTATATTCATATGTATAGGTTGAGTCTCTTATCTTAAATTTGACGAAATTTCGGTAGCATTTCAATTTCATCTCCGAATACACGACATGAAAGCAGTGACATGAGTTCCACCACAGTCAACTATGCACCTGGAGAACAAAGTGAAATACATTGTACTGAAATTTCATCATATTTAAGAAGAAAAAAACACAACCTATACATATGAATATACTAAAAAAAAAGGAGTTTTCCCAAACTGTCCAAACGGACAATTCAAGAATCAATACAATGATTAATCCAACTGTCCGGAAGAATCACTGTAATGAATCTCAAACGGGAAACTAAGGTTCACTCATAATGACTACCAGGGACTCTATACACTTACACTAGTAATTAATAACATAAAACAAGTTACAAAACCACCAAATACAAAGCCAATGGAAATTGCTAACCTTGTGGGAGCCGCCGAAAGTTGCGAGCGAGAGAACCACCTCTAAGAATCACACCAACAGTGGAAGCGCTGTCACAGGGACCTAAGTTAGGTCCAGATCAGCTTAAAAATAGAAAAATGCCCACATCAGCTTCAAAGAATAGCCTAATTACTGTGTCAAACATAAACAAACCAAAATTCTTTACCCATAGCAAAACCACAAACAGAAACCAGTTGACTAGCATGGTATTAACAAGGGTGCACGTCAGCTTGAAAGAATGGCCTAATGTGATATTTAGTGACTAGTTCATAGCCTAATGTGACCCATAGCAACATGTTGGTAAACTCAACACACAACAACACTCCCATATCTGAAGGACAAAAATATGAAGGACATTCATACCTGTGATGATGATCAATGTGAAATCTCCAACAAAGAAGATCATGACTACGAGGGAAAAGGGGAAAGGGCCTACAACCTACAATGAACATAGAACATAAGACTATTGATTTAGACCTATAGGTAATGCAAACTGAAGGCATTCTACATAGGCTAATATTTGAGGTTTTCAAGTGACTACAAACTCTAATAAAGTTGAGACACCATGGGAAATTGTAAAATATTTGTAAAAATATTTTCATACTCAAGTGAGTGAATATTCACCAAAGTAATTAATGGTGTGAAATAAAATCCTACTTAATTTAGTGATATTGATTGTATTTATAGAGAGATTTGAGATAGGTTAGGTTGTTTAACATAAGGCTTAAGGTCTCTTAATATTTATTTATCTTGGTGAAGCAATAAGGTGATTTTACTTTGGGGCTACTAGATGTGATATTGTGATTCTTTATTCAAATCCACAAAAATCTAGTGTTGAACAATGAAAGCAAAGCAAGCTGCTCCTTTTGTAGTTTGTTCATTATCCATGACTCAGAGCATGCAATCAGTTCTTGCAAGCTGCTTCCACATTCACACAAAATGAATTCACATTTACATATCAGGCTAAACACCCATCCCTTATTGTTTTCAATTCCAATTTCAGCCACATAATCTTCATTTTTTATTTTTACTTGAGAAGCAAAATGAAATTTATTAAAAGCCAGTAGTTAGGAATGAAGCACAAGGTGTGTCTTACCCTAAATCACCTAAGAGAACAAACTGACAACAATTTGATTAAAATCCACATAGCAACGCCTCAAAGAGCAATTAAATTAACAAAGAAACAATGTCTCACCATTTTGAACCAAAATAGCTATCTAATTCACACATAACAATAAATCACGAGTAATGCTACATCCTCCTGTTAATCATCCTAATACTTTATCCGGCCTATAATGCTACATCCTCTTGTTAATCATCCTAATGCTAAAAATACCACTAACCATTCGCACTGGAACCCTATCCTGCCTACCACTAACAATAAGAGCAAAGTTTAAAGAGCTACAATCTTCTTTACATTGGAACTGGAAATAGAGAGAGAAAGAGAAAATACCTAAGCTGAGAGAGTGATAGTGAGAAGTCACAGCTGCACGAGTGACGAGCGACACCAGAGTGAGAAGCAGTACCTGATGTTATAAAGAAGTCATCCTCATCTTTGAGTCTTTAAAGAGGAATCATAGTACATAAACCAGAGGAGGAATGCTAACCTAGCTTGTGGGAGGCGAGAGTGGAAGCGCAGTAAGCGACACCACTGACAACCAGAACCACCGTGTAAGCGCCGTCAACACCAACCATGAAGGCTGAGTGAACCACCATGGAGGCTGAGAGAACAAGCACGAGAACGAACAATGGAGGCTAAGAGAATGAGCAGTGAAGGCAAAGACTGATAGTGAGAGATAGGTGCAAAGGTTGTTTAAGTTCTTCATTTTTAATAACAACACCGGTTTTCAGTTAAAAATCAATGTTAACTATCTCCTGTTAACATCGATTTTCTTAAAAACATGGAAAACCGATGTTAACGTGTTCATCTTAACATCGGTTTTGCAAGTTTACCTGAAAAATCGATCTTAACAGGTGAAAGTACAATGAATACACTGCAAATGAACCAAGAGGGGGGGTGAATTGGTTCAAACTGGATATTTAAAACTTTCTGAAACTAATTGCGGAATTAAAAACTTTGGATCGTATCACTAGTTCACCTTTTTAAAATTCAGAAATCTTTCTTCACCCAATATCAACCTTAGTTATGAAAGCAATGACAGAAAAATGTTTCTTTGATAATAATACTTAATTTCACAAAGACATGTAATGAAATATATAGAAATCTAAACAAAAGACAAAGCAATTATACTGGTTCACCTCTCAACCTTGGAGGCTACATCCAGTTGCTTCCAACCCCCACTAGTTTAGAGTAATTACTATATCAAAGAATCTTTTACAAGCAATCCACAAGTGACTTTCTTTATCAACACTAGACAAAGATTTTGATTCTAAAACCCTATTAGAATACAAATCACCAAGATGCTAAGAACCCTACTCAGAATCTCAAACCTAGAGAACCCTACTCTAGTTGCTTGAAAAGAAAACAATGATATATCACAATACAACAGAAATGTTAGAACATGTAAAAAGTTAGGTTCAAGATAAACACAACCTGCGATCTTTCATGTATGAATGAATGAAAATGAAATGAGATAACCACACACTTTAGGTTGTAAAGAATAATAGCTCAGAATCACTATCTTGAAAACCGTCTTTTCTTTAACACATTTTCTCAAAAAACTCAGAATTCTTGATCCTTACAAGAAATGATTTTTCACTCAGAAAGTCAGTCTTTGAAACTCTTAGAAAACTTCTTAACTTTTTGGTATATCACTCATGTGTTTAGAACAATTCGTTCAATGTATATTTATAGATAGCAGACCCAAACAACTTTATGTAAAATAGAATTAACTTACAATAATCGATTAATCCGCTAGTGTAATCGATTAAAATACTAGATAATCTATTAAACTGTTCTTCAGCTTTCTTGAAATGGTTTCATGAACAAAATAATCGATTAAACCGTACGGTAATTGATTAAACCAGAACAGCATTAATACTAATGAATTTAAGATAATCGATTACATAGTGAGATAATCGATTATTCTAATGATGCATGGTTTTTCATAAAACACTATGTAATCGATTAAACTATTCTTCAAGGCTTTTGCAGAATCATATGAATGTCTTTAATCGATTATACTGCTTGTGTAATTGATTAAAGCAGTAAGTTTTACTTTTATTAAAAAAACTTAGCCATTGAGAACTTTATTTCTTATAAAACCATTTGATTTCTTTAAGACTGAAAACCATGTATGTATGATCATGAGAATGCACATGCTAATGAATGATTACAAGGCAATTTACTTGACCCATTAAGACAAATTACAAATGTCATCAAATGATTGGGCATGTAAAAAGCTAAAACATCATCAAGCCTTCAACCTTGCTTCAATCTCCTTTCAACTTCCTTTAAAATCAACAACAGGAACACGTTAACATCAGTTTTCCAGGTTTTTAAGAAAATCAATGTTAACCATGTCCTTTTAATTACGAATTTGCCACCGTATTTTCGTTAACATAAGTTTTATCAATAACCGATGTTAAATCCCATTTTTCTAGTAGTGTATTTATTTTTAGTTAAATAAATGTAAAGAATTGAAATAAAAAACATATCTTAATCCTTGAAAAAGAAAATAAATAGAAAACACAAGTGATGCAAGAAGAGAAGAAAAGAAAATTGAGAAATAAAAAAAAAGTAAAGAGAGATTCAACAAACAATGAGTAATGAGGATATAAAAATAATATTATAGAAAGTAATATATGAGTGATGTGAGAAAAAGAAAAAAAATATATATTTAGAAACATGAGCAATTCTATGAAAATTATGTTGAAATGTAAAATAACTTTGGGACATCCACCAACGGTATTGTGTACCTACCATCCACCTGAGGCATCTTGAACATTTTGGAACATTTTCTCCTTTACTAAACATGCTTTTACAATCTTACACAATTGCTTTTAAAATATTTGTAAAGGAGGGTGATTGGGGAATGAATCAGGTTGTTATTAGTTTACCAACACATAACAATATGCTTTTCTATTTACAGACATTTTGTCTAGAGTCCAACCATACTAACATTGCCTTATTAGGTATTTGTCCACAGGCATATACCATAATGTTGCAATCACATATATAGTTGTATGCTTCGAAATTGCAATTTAGTACTTGAACTATATAAGTAATGCCAATAGAATAAAACTGCTCCACGATAATCGGATGTCATACCAATTGCCACAATTAATATAGAATATCTCACCATTATGCCATGCCAATTGCCCACACCTGATTTTGCATTTTGAGTCTGTACCACCTGACATTATCTTGTTACCTATACCTTGTTTCTTTTCAAGCCATAAAACATAAAAATTAAGAAGATAGAATTGGAATTATGCCGCAAAACTGAAGATCGACTAACATAATGAGTAGGAAAGTATCAAAACTGTTGTCTGTCAATGTCAAGTATCCCAATGGTCTTATGATCAATATAATAATATTGTTGATATTATTATTTTTCAAAGATTTTAATAGAATTTAGTAACTGATTAAAAGCATTTGTTTCAGACTTTCAGTTGAGAAACATTAGTTACTCATGACATAAAAAGAGTACACAAATTGTAAAATGAGAGGAGTGTGCCACATAAGCAAAAAAAGGCTAACATGGAAGAATATGTGATTTCTAAAATTCTCAGGTGGCGATGTTACACTCCGCGGCTCAGCTTTTATATATTATAAATAAATAAATAAATAGATTATGGTAAGCATTTGTATACAAAATATTATCAAGACATACTAGCATATATTGAAAATACAATGAATACACTGCAAATGAACCAATAGGGGGGGTGAATTGGTTCAAACCTGAGATTTAAAAACTTTCTGAAACAACTTATGGAATTAAAACTTTGGATCGTATCACTAGTTCATCTTTTTCAAATTCAGAAATCTTTCTTCACCCAAGATCAACCTTTGTTATGAATGCAATGACAGAAAATGTTTCTTTGATAATAATATTTGATTTCACAAAGACATGCAATGAAACATACAGAATTTTAAACAAGAGACAAAGCAATTATATTGGTTCAACTCTCAACCTTGGAGGCTACATCCAGTTGCTTCCAACCCACACTAGGTTAGAGTAATTACTATATCAAAGAATCTTTTACAAGCAATCCACAAGTGAATTTCTTTATCAACACTAGACAAAGATACTGATTCTAACACCCTATTAGAATACAAAGCACCAAGATACTGAGAACCCTACTCAGAATCCCAAACCTAGAGAACCCTACTCTAGTATGCTTGAAAAGAAACAAATTGATATATTACAATACAACAGAAAATGTTAGAACGTCTAAAAAGATAGGTTCAAGATAAACACAACCTGTGATCTGTCATGTATGAATGAATGAAATGAGATTACCACACTCTCCAGGTTGAAAACATAATAGCTGAGAAGTACTATCTTGAAAACCTTCTTTTCTTTAACACATCTTCTCAAAATTTCAGAATTCTTGATTCTTACTAGAAATTTTTTTCACTCAGAAATCAGTCTTTGACACTCTTAGAAAGCTTTTAGTCTTTTGGGTAAATCACTCATTTATTCAGAGCAATTCGTTCAATATGTATTTATAGAGAATAGACTCACAAAACTTTATAAAAACAGAATTAACTGACAATAATCGATTAATCTGCTAGTGTAATTGATTAAATTGTCATATGTAATCGATTAAAACAACTAAATAATCGATTAATATGTTCATCAGCTTTCTGGAAATGGTTTCATGAACAAAATAATTGATTAAATCATACTGTAATCGATTAAACTAGAACAGCATCAAGAAAAATGAATTAAGATAATCGATTACATAATGAGATAATCGATTATTCCAGTGATGCATGGTTTTTCAAAAAACACTATGTAATCGATTACAATAAGCCTGTAATCGATTAAACTGTTCTTCAAGGCTTTTCCAGAAACATATGAATGTCTTTAATCGATTAAACTGCTTGTGTAATCGATTAAAGAAGTAAGTTTTGCTTTTTAAAAACCTTAGTCATTGAGAACTTAATTTCTTATAAAACCGTTTGATTTCTTTGAGACTGAAAACCATGTATGCATGATCAAGAGAATGCACATGCTAATGAAAGATCACAAGGCAATTTACTTGAATCACTTTGACAAATTACAAATGTCTTCAAATGATTGGGCATGTAAAAAGCTAAAACATCATCAAGGTTTCCACCTTGCTTCAATCTTCTTGCAGCTTCCCTTAAATTCAACATATATAGCCTATTATTTGTTAGTGCCAAATATGAGATATTTCTATACAAAATAAGAATTAATACACTTTTTTAACAACTTATGCATAGTTAAATGGTTAATGGTTTGTAATTTGTAGTGTAGCTAGGGGTGAAAATAGGAAAAATAAAGTGAGATTAAGTTTGATTCTGGTAGGACTCATAATTATTAAATTTGGGTTTAATTTATTTATATGTTACAAAAAAAATTAAGATATATATAATTTATTTGTTTTTTTAGGCTTGAAGCTCCTTAGAGCCTCTTTAATAATAGATTCCATTTTGGGATGTTGGGGTAATTTTTGGTGAGTCTCACGGTACCATATATGCACCAAGATCTTTTCTCTTTTTTCCTCTAATAATAGATCACAAGTTGGAATCTTGAGACATTTTTTGTGAATTCTAGAATAGACTCCATTTTAAAAAATAAATCACTTCATGGAACAACACATTATTCTCTCTCACAACCTTTCTTCTCCTTCACGCCCAAACCCTATCTTCTCTCTCACACGTACAACACATATGCCCTTTTCCCCTTCCACGAAGCCCCCACAACCCCACCCTACTTCACCCCCAACCTCCCTCAGCAACCACCCTCCCCCTTTATCGCCCCTCTCTTCTCCCTTTCCTCTCCAACCCACCCTTCCTCCCCTACCTCTTTCTTCCACCCCAACCTTTTCTTTGTGACTCGCCCTCCCTCTACACTAAAAAGCTTTAGATTTGTACAAGGTAGCTTCAGATCTATGCAAAGAAGTTCCATCTCACCCTCAAACAACCTTAATCTCGTTGACAAGGGCCACCACATTGCACCGCTTGATCATGGCCGAATCAGTGCACCTTCATCGACGCAGATGCTCTTCTCCCCACACAAACTCATCTCCCCGACAAGTGTGATACCCTTCTAAATTTGACACCCTTTACCCCATATAAATTTATTTGGAGAAATAAATTAAGCGGAATATAATTATTTGAGATTTTTAAGAAAATCTTATGAGATAAAAGATATCACAAAACATTTAATCTTTACATAGAATATAGATATTAATAATTTTAACATATTGACTCTCCAAAGGCCATTTAAAAATCCATAACTAGATTATTACAATTTAAAACATAAATCCAAAGAAAAATAAATTAAAATAGTCATATCACAACCTATTAGAGCATTACAGCTCATAAGCAAACATAAACTAAACAAATTCTAACTTAGGGAAAGGTAGTTAAACAAGACTTAATGGAGTGAGATATAGATTGGCGGACGGTATGTCTCAGGACGAAGTGGAGAAAAGTTATAGGCATGGTGAAGGGTTAAACCCATTAGTAGTTCTATGTTCCAGTTGTTTCCCTTGTTTTAGTTTTTTTCCTCTTTATTTTCCCCCTCTTTTAGTTTAGCTTATTATTCATCTTTTTTGTCTTATTTTCACTTTTTTCTTCCCCTCTCCCTTTCTCTTTCTTCTTCTTTTTTTCGATCTATCATTGAGTTCATCTACCAATTAACTTGGGTTAAAGATGCCAGTTCATTTTAGTCCTTTTTATTTGTTAGATAGTTTGTGCTAACTCAATCTTAGAGGGTGAAATTGTTGAGAGTGACCCTGAGATCGAAAAATCCTGTCGTGGGACTAATGCTAAAACAAAGAGAAGAAAAATGGCTGCCAGTGGAGAATAGGTGTGCACCTTGTAGGATTACCTCACCCCTTGTGTGGGAATCACTGCAGCCATACAACTCCACAATCTGGGAGATCAAAATTGTGAGCTGTGGCATGGGCTGATCAACATGATTGAGATGATATACTTTCACGGCCTACCATCAAAAGACCCTGTAGTCCATCCAAGGAAGTTCCTGAGAATCACAAACACATTGACGAGCCTTGCCAATGGTCTTGACTACATCAGATTGAGTGCCTTCCCATTCTCATTAGAGAGAAAGGCTGAAGATTGACTCGATGACTTGTCGAGTAGGAACATTACAATTTGAGATCACACTACTACAAAATCAGCCTTCTACGTCGGTTGTTTAGGCCCTTCAACATCGGTTCTGGAACCGTCGTTGTTATGGGCGTCGTTGAAAACAACCATTTTCAACGTCGGTTGTATGACCGTCTTAGTAAGCGGGATTCGAAGACGGTTCTTAACTCCGAACCGTCTTTGTTTCCTTTTTTAAATTTTTTTTTTTTTTAAAAAAAAGATACGAAGACGGTTATTAGATGGAACCGTCTTAGAAAGTGATATACAAAGACGGTTACTATTCAAAACCGTCTTCGAAAGCGTGTTTTAAAGACGGTTGTGAAGTAATAACCGTCTTAGAATAGCACTTTCAAAGACGGTTTTTACATCACAACCGTCTTAGAAAGTGATATACAAAGACGGTTGATAGCTGTTAACCGTCTTTGAAAGCGATATTCTAAGACGGGTTCTGTACTAAAAACCGTCTTTGAATGTGCCATTCAAAGACGGTTTTTAGTACAGAACCCGTCTTAGAATATCGCTTTCAAAGACGGTTAACAACTATCAACCGTCTTTGTTTCTATTAAAAAAAATAAAAAAAAAAACAAAAACCATAGGAAACTAAGACGGTTATTTCAAACAACCGTCTTAGTTTCCTATGGTTTTTGTTTTTTTTTTTAAATTTTTTTGGGCGCTTTTTTATACACACATAATAATTGTCGCAAATATATGAACAATCTAGCTTCCCAACATATAAAATTTAACAGCATTTCATTATCAACTCTAGCTTTAACAATCACAAAGATTTACTAACAAGAATAATAACACATAATATAATAGCAAGTTAGTGGGTGTACACTGCCCTGTACGTATACAAGTTATAGTGGTAAAAAATAAGTCTATAAAACAACATATATACACTGAGGTTGACACTGTGAGATCGAACTTCCTCATTCGTCTGTTGGCAAAGAGTGTTGCTGCTAGAACAGAACAATGCAAATACAAGAATATTATCCTGAGCTGCAAGAGAAAATTTCACTATCAATTACCATGTTCCATATCCTAAGTCTTGCAACTCTTCAAGATCGTCATTGTCAATATTCTGCATTTTTTAAAATTTTGAAGCCAGGATGCATATACAAGTGGGTTCTAATTAATCTGGCTTCTTTTATTCATATTGTGGGTTTTGTTCAATGAGAGTAGTGTAAACAAAATAGATAATAAGAAATAAAAGAAAGAACATAACAACTGGAGGAAACATTGAATTACAGTAGGAATTAGGCCTATATGAATTTTCTCAATTGCAAATACTGGCAGTAATCCTCAATTTGTCTAGCAGCAATATAATTTATATTGAAGTTGCTACGAATTTCAAATAATGCTTTACTAATAAACTATAGCCCCTAAAAGCCTAAAAACATAACATAGTAATTATTTGTTCCAACAGCCAAACTAAAGTATTCCAAATTGATTCCAACAACTCTCAATACAACACAACTACTTTCCCAGGCATATAACCTTCACAAAACAAGTAGATACTTACAGCAGCTAGTTTACATTCAATTTTTTTTGACAAGCTTAGCATTTTTGCCTTTGGCAACCTGTAGCTTGCATCATCCTCTCACGTTCTTCAGCAGATATATCCCTTCCCCAGCATGCTTGTGCCACGTACAATTCTGCCAACGATCGTGCTTGTGTTGTTCATTCATCTAACAATATCATAATGAATTGGATTAGTTGAAATTCATTTAGTTTTTTTAAATTTTCTCTGTCATCACCCAAAAAATAAGTAACTTCAAGATCACGTAGCATCTCTTCTATACGATCATGTGCATCTTCATGAACCTCAGCAGTCTTCTCCACTGATGGCCTGTCCGGCAATTCACCATGCCATATCCATTTTGTGTAACTTGGAAGCATGCCGTGACAGATTAGATGTGTTCTAATGTCATCGATTGATTGTCGTCTCCCATTCACACATTTAATACATGGACAAAAATAATTTCCATGCAAACAAGGTGCATTTTGTGTGACAAATTGTAAAAATTGTTCAACACCACTGCAGTACTGATCACTAATGCGCGGTGCTCTCATCCATGTACGATCCATGGTTTCACTTGGCTGTAATACGCACTTTGGTAAATCTGTTATGCATTTAAATGAAAGACTAATACTCAAAAAGGTGTGGCCCTACCCCATTCAGGAAGTTATATTTTATACATGATTCATACATAAAAGTTAAGTATGGTTCGATTAATTTAATGAAATTTCGGCAGCATTTCCCATTGGTCTCCAAGTACACAACATGAAAGCGGTGACTTGTTGTCATAACCTTCATGTATGCACTCAGAGAACAAAGGAAAATGCAGCAAACCGAAATGTCATTAAATTAAACTACTCATACTTAACATATATGTAGAAATCGTGTATAAAATAAATAACTTCCCAAACTGTCCAAACGGACAATTCAAGATTCAATTCAACGATTAATCCAAACTATCCGTAGTAATCATCGAATTGAACCTTAAACGGGGAACTAAGGTTGACCAAGTATGCACTATTTGTTATGAGTAAAGGTATTTCACATATGAACAAAAATGTATAATACACAAAACAGTTACACCCACGGTACATACCTGAATAGAGGATCAATACAACTGATCGAGAATGTGGTGAAGTCGACGGTGGGAAGGACTTAGTATGTGTTGGAGAGAAACAAGAGGAAAGAATCCTCAACGTCCTAATTGAGTGAATAAAACAGACCTAAAACAACAAACAAAGAAAACTAAGAAATTGTTAATCATATATGCCAAGAATATATAATACAAGAAAGTGTGAACCTTGATTCAATTAAAGACTAAAAAAAAATTTCATACACAAAGGTTATTGATGAAAAAATGTTATACAAGAAAAAAAATGTATTAAAATTGCCATACAAGTCATAAATTTGATAAATATTCTATACAAATGCAATATAACAAATGTCTTTATGACCGAGAGGGGGGACAGGGGGGAGAGGACATCCCTTTGATAGGGAGAAAATTCAGTTGGTTTAGGTCAAATGGCAAAACAAGGAGTAGACTTGATTGTTTTGTGGTGTCTAAAGATTGGATTGCCTCTTGGGAGAGGGGGGGGGGAGGGAAGCTCCCAATATGTGTTGGATAGAAACATATCGAACCATATGTCTAATATATTTTCTTCCATGTGAAGGTCCTTAGGTAGGTCTCCATTACCTCTTAATTTTCATGCAGTTGTCAGCTACTTTCTATGATAATTCAAGTAACAGTAAGGCCAATAACAAACCCAATTACTAGATATGACAAGCAATATAATTTTAATTAGCCTAATAGAGGTCTTTATTCTGATCCTATATAGCTTATAAGATAAACCACAACACGATTCCTTCAAACAAAGCAGCAAACTACAACAATGGTAAGCGAACAAGGTTTCTGCAGCCAATAACTAAAAATATATCAAGAAGCACTAACCACTGTTTTCTATAAGCTTTGATGTATTTAAATCAACCAAAAAATCAGGGGCATATAACCAATGTCAGACTCCAGTAACAAAAGAAAATCATACTGACACATCTGTCCTTAAATAATTTTAAAAATCAATTCAAAATGCATTCATAATTTAAAAGCAGATAGCAAATCATTCATTGAAGATCAATTTAATGACTAAGGTATGTCAGTGTGTGCAGTAGTTTCAACTTCTACACAGACCATATGTGCACACACCCTAATGGTTTGACAAACTGATCATTATATTATGGGTAAGTGCTAAAAACAATGATCCAAATTTGTCTTGTATACATCCCGAGTGTCAAATCAGTCATGAGACTTAAGAAAGACATACCTCTATCTAAAGGCCTTTGCTGCCCATTCAGAGTAGTCACTTTGAACCGTTTACACATTCCCAGGCTGATAATTACTGTACAGGACACAAGGAAATGATATGTGATAAACAAAAAAACATACAAACAAAAACTAAAGTGTAGAATGACATGCACCAGACCTTGGCTTGCTTCCTGGGTTTTGTCCCTCTTTGGTAAAAGATGATACCAATAGACCTTTGAAAACTCTTGTGGGTTGCAGCGGTAACAATATCACAGTAATCAAATTGGACTACAAATTTGCTGGCAAGAAAAAAACACAGTATTTAATATATTTCAATTTAATAATTCCTGACCAAACCAAGGCAATTGAAAGGACCACACATTTGGCAAAGGCATACAATGTTATTGGAACAGATAAAATCTTATTTTTGCTAACAGGAGCTATTTTTCTTCCTGCATTTTTTGGTTATTATTTTCTTATGTTATAGGTGTTATTAGAGAAAATTATCCAAACATGGCCTTATAGGTGAAACATATAACCCATTACTTCAATAGACAATATTACAAGACCAGGACCCTAGCTAAGGTATACAGCCTTACTACATAATCTTAGTGGGAGCAACTGAGTTTAAAGGTCCAGTTCCATATACGTCTAAACTTGAAGACTGCAACAAAAAATTTCAGTCATGAAATTAAACTAGGAGGAGGAGGTTTTGGAGATGTATACAAGGTAATTTCAGCATTTTATTGGACTACATGTTAAAAAAACAAGCATGATTTTGAGCAAGTTTATGTTAGGCACATGCAAAATTTATTGACCTACTCCTCTTCAGACAAACATAAATCACTTATTAAGATAAGTTATTCTTAATCACCAAATTGTGGAACAGGGCACTTTGAAAAATGGGAAAATACTTGCAGTAAAAAAATTAAGCTTAGGGCAATCCAGGCAGATGGATGAACAATTAGATAGTCAAGTCAAGCTTATAAGTAATGTTCATCACAAAAATGTGGTTCCACTTCTTGAATTGAGTAGTTTACTACTTTAGAAGGAGTAAATTCAACCTTGTGCTACTACCAATTTATACATGTGCCTTGAATTGACTAGTTCATGTGCTTGTCTCAATCGTGTGTGACTGTGTGAATGCGAGACAGAGAGAAAAGCTCAATTATACATCATTAATTTGACTTCTTAATTTGATTTGTTAGCTTAACGTGATATGGGAGGAAAAGCCTAAAAGATTCTGTGGGTGTTTCTGAGAGACAGATGCAAGAGGAAAAGGTGTTTACATAATCCAAATAAAGGGGTGCCTCTTATATATATATAGCTACTTCAAAAACTTAATATATCATTTGTTCATGGACGACAGAAAACAATGACTTCAACATTAACAATTTATGTGCGTGCTACATAGTAGAAGTTATTATGAGAACACTAGACAGTGTGTAACACTATTATTACCATATGGGTTTGGTCTGGAAGCCTAAGAGAAACAGTTTACATGTAATTTCTTACTCTCATAACCATTATATCCAATTCATCCGTGTGTGAATCAAATTATGATGCAAGACAGTTGCATAAATGGGACCCTCGTAAGCCAGTGTTGCAAGTAAACCAATTAAGCAAAAAAAAAA
>QARZ01041039.1:148788-210542 GCA_013407115.1 Glycine latifolia
TCCATTGCAAGGAAGATCAGGGCAAACAGGACTTGATTCAATTTTGGAGTCCATCATCAACCTTGCTACAGGAGTGTAGATGTCAATAGTGCATATCTCCTTCTTAACAGCTTATCTATTATGCTTGGTCATTCAAATTGGTCTAACCACCTTATCTCCTAATATCTCTCCAAATTATCTACAAGTTGTTACTTATCTACAAGTAACAACATATCAACAAGGTACACACATTATCTCTTATTTAAATTATATAACTGCCTGCTATTATTTGTTATCTTATCAATAGATCACTAACAAACAAAAGGCCCAAAGCCCACACTCCACGCTATAAATATAGGTTCTCTCTAAACCTTTACTAAGTCATTACTCAGAGGACAACCCTCTCATTATCTATCACTATCTACCCACGGTGGACATCCTTTCGAGACACTCTCAGAAGCCCTTTTTACACACTCTTACATACTCAATTATTCCCTAGTAAATGATGTGCTTGCTTGAGCTTCAGAGTCCTTTCCTTTGTTTTGCAGGTCCCCCTCCTTAACAAGGTCGACTCACCATCCAATGTGCAGAGTTTGGAACCCATCTAGCCCCGTCTAGCTCACACGTAGAATTTCCAGATTTTGGTAAGAACATTTGGCGCCCACTGTGAGGCCGCGGTAAAGTATACCCTGCGGCCTTGCACCCAAAAAAATCATAAGAGCGCATCCATGGTCAGCACGCATTCCAGCATCAAACGCAACACTCCTGTTAGGGTGTCCAACCCTCCGCAGATGACCATGACCAATGCAGACACCATTCAACAACTCTAAAACTGCATGGCAGAGATGGAGTGAAGATATGAAGAATAAATCTGAAGGCTAAAAGCTGACCGCGATCAACAGAAAACCAGAGTGAGACATCCACAGGGAGACAAATACTCCCCAAATACAAGAAACAAATAGACTCAAGGTGAACCACTCCCCTGACAACATGTCAACCCTCCGAGCGGTCCCAGTTCAACATAGGTATACTGACTCGAAGGGCGTACTACATGATGACATCCTTTTGTTGACCGTATGATGGAGGTCAACCTTCCTCTTGAATGAAAATCTCTCCACTTGGAGAGGTATGATGACAACATTGACCCAGACAAACATATGGATGCCTTTGATTGAATATTTTTAGTTTAATATTTTTCTATTCTTCTTAGCTTATCTGACTTCTCTTGGACTTTGATTTTCCCATTCTAATTCAGTTTTTGCCTTAAGCAAACAAGTGGGCTTAATTGATAATTGTTGCTTATTTTCAAAGTTTGTGCTTACTTGACCTATCTTCCTTGTGTAGGACCTAAAGAGCTCTACAGAACTGCAAATGGTGAATATGAGTAGTCCTTGGAAAGATAAGGAAAGGATCTACAATTTTGTCAAAGATAAGACGAGGCCAATTCTGTCATTTTGAGGGTCATTTTAGGCTTTGAAGTTAAAACCACTGCACTTGAATTTTGGGCTGCGAATTGGTGTAATTAGTAATTAGATAGATTAGATGGGCCTAATCATGGCCCGTCCTTTCTTACTAACTCAGTCATTATATTTTAGTGATTTTAGTTATTTGGATTTAGACACTTCATTTTAGCAAAAACATAGTTTGAAGTGACTTTTATAAGTTTTTAGAATTAAAATCATTTCTCTTATTTTCTCTCAACTGTTCTTCATTGTTCTTCACTTTCATTTCTGTTCTTCCATTTTCTTGCACTAATTTCGTGGGGCTTTCATTGATGATGATCATGGAAGGCTAAACAATCAATCAAATCCAAGGATCCAGCCTAAGCAAGGAGAATTTGAGTTCCGGTTTGGTATTTTAAATTTTGTGTGAATGTTCACTTTCTTTTTCAATCTGCTATTCAATTTTCATGATTATGAATGTGTTTAGGATTGAAAATGGATTAGGTTATGGATTCATTTCCTAATTTCAAATTTTAAGATTATTTGGATGATATTTCAATTAGGTTTGTGGTTTCAATTAATTTAGGGGTTAATTTGATTGAACTGCTTCTAATGAAATTGAATGAACTTTCATAACAAGATCATTATCTGAGAACTATGATAATTCATATTGCTTGGTTTGGTGAATTAGATTGATGCTTTTTAATCTGTTTTAGAATACCTATTATCAATTCTGGTAGTTTCTATTTTGCTACGTTTTTCTGCAAATTTTATTCATCGCATGCAAATTATTCGCTAAAAATCTCCCCTATTATTTCCTAGTGAATTCAAGTTGGAACCATATTGATTGTGTCTCTGAGTCGACCTAGGTTAATCCTATGCTACAGAATTAGCGTAGTTTAATTATTTTGAAGCGATACGACATCAAAATTGGCACCGTTGCCGGGGACACGGTTTATTGTGTGCTGACTTTAATTCACTCATAATTAGATAATAACATTAGTAAAATATAAAAGAAAAAAAATATTTACATTCACTGCATATTTACATCCTATTGCACAATTGCACTTTATTACATATTTTCATTGTTTATGTTGGTTGTTATGAAGTGTGTGTGAGGTGCTGGTGCAAAAACATATAAAAAACATAGAAAAACAGGGGGAAAAAAGAGGAGTAGTAGAGAGAGGAGTGGTGTAGTGTAGTTGTGTTTGTTGTGCAATTTGCTGTTCAGAAATTTTTGGTCCTGTGGAGTTTGGCTGTGAAACTTGGTGCAAGTCAAAATTGTCAAATTCGACCTCTAAGTAGGAGTTTTAGCACAGTTTTAAAAATTAGTGCATGGACATTCTGGTCATTTCATAGCAAAACATCTCATAATGGGCTGAAATTTTCCTAGAATGTAGAGAAAATTAATACATCAAGGTGACCCTGTAAAGGGTGAACATGGTCAGGGGGGTCCAAATTGTCAAATTCGATGATCTAGGCCACTTTTGAATTTGTTTTGTGTTTTCATGATTTTTAAAAATCACTAAAATATTACAAAAATCAAGCATGATAAATATTTACTATTGTGTTTTTGAATTTTTCTAAAATTGTTTGGGGCAGTTTTTCATTTTCTATTTCATTTCAGCAGATATTATGAATAGTGTCTTCGTAGAGCAGCTATCTGACATTTCTGTGATTTCTGTGTTTTTTTCCCTTATGAGTTGAACTGTGCATGACTAGGTCCACACCAAGTGATTTGCATTCATATGATCCTGAGATAGATAGGACATTTCACAGATTAAGCAGAAATAATATTAGTCTAGATGAATTTGATAGTGTAGTTCTAGATAGTAGTATAGTGTTTTCTGTTTTTGAGTCTATTTCTAATCCTTCTAAACATCTTGATTCTGAATTTTTTTTTGATACAATGACTGATAACAACCTAACTCTTAAGGAATTGACTACAACTGATGTTGTTTACCAACCTTGGTGTATTCAATATCCTGAGACTGAGGTTAGTTATGAGCTAAAATCTGGACTGATCCATTTGCTCCCAAAGTCATGGTCTTGCAGGTGAGGATCCACACAAGCATCTCAAGGAGTTTCATGTAGTGTGTTCCACTATGCGACCACATGACATTCATGAGGATTATGTAAAGATGAAGGCATTTCCATTCTCACTAGATGGTGTGGCTAAGGACTGGTTGTATCTTCAACTAGATCCTATCAACACTTGGACAAATATGAAGATAAGATTTTTGGAGAAATTCTTCCTTGCATCCAAAATAGACGAATACTCCCCAAATACAAGAAATGAACAGACTCAAGGCAAATCACACCACCGACAATATGTCAACCCTTTGGGCGGTCACAGTTCAACACAGGTATACCAACTCGAAGGGTGCACTACACGACAACATCCTTTGTCGATCGTATCATGGAGGTCGACCTTCCTCCTGAGTGAAAATCTCTCCACTTAGAGAGGTATGACGACAACATTGACCCAGACGAACATTTGGATGCCTTCCTCACCCAGGCAAACCTATATACGAATAACGATGTCGTGCTATGCCAAGTGTTTCCTACTTCTCTGAAGAGGGCAGCCTTGACATGGTACGGTGGTCTCTCGGCACAGTCCATAGACAGTTTCGACACCTTTGTCGAAAAATTCAATTCACAATATACGACTAGCTTGTCTCACAGGTTAACCTCCGCTGCACTAGCCACTCTGCGTCAAGCGGATGACGAACCTCTTGGAAGGTTCATTGAACGGTTTGGATGACTAGCTGTCCAGATCAGAAACCCCAATCCTGAGGTAGCATTACATTCCATGATGTTGGCCCTCTGACCTGACAAATTTGTGGATAGTCTATGTAAGAAACCTCCCTCTAGCATAGATGAAATACGCGAATGAGCTAAAGGTTACATACAGATGGAAGAGATGTCAAAGTTCAGAAATAAAGTCCGACAGGTTGGACAGAAGCGAGAAAAACATGAAGGAACAACAAAAGTTAACCCCCAGAGGTCAGAAAAGAAGTAGAGGTTGCACAAACAAAACTTCTCCCAAAAATACCCAAGTACGAGAGATACACTCCCCTGATAGTCAACCGAGCCCGATCATGGAAGAAGCCTTCAATAGGGAGGTACAGGTGACACTACCAACTCCCCCATCGCCTCTTAAGTTGGGAGCAAACCCGAACAAATATTGTCGATTTAATCTTGACAGTGGTCATAACACTGAAGAGTGTTGGACCCTGAAAGAAAAGATAGAAGAACTTATCCAAGCGAGGCACTTGTCACGGTTTGTGAAAAAACTGATAATCCTCCAACAGAAAACATACATGGGGGACGACAAGGACATCAATTCAGAAATAGAGATACCAATAGAAGAAGGGATGGAGTAAAGGATAGAGGGAGACATAGACAACAACAACCCAGACAGGAGCGTCAACTCCCTCACCAACAAGAGAACGAGCCTGCCCAACACATTCGCGCTGTAA
The DNA here is from genome assembly GCA_013407115.1 of Glycine latifolia. Lineage (NCBI taxonomy): Eukaryota > Viridiplantae > Streptophyta > Magnoliopsida > Fabales > Fabaceae > Glycine > Glycine latifolia. The sequence continues at coordinate 153,692 of QARZ01041039.1, forward strand.
TCAACACCATCGTGGATGGATTCTCGCATGGAGGATCATCTAGCTAGTCTCGAAAGAGACATTTACATGCCATACGAGACATTGATATAAACTGTGTCGATGCTTTCTTACCACGGAGTCTACCTCCCATCACATTCACAGATGTAGATTTCAAGGGAATTGATCTTGTCAAGCAGGACGACCCAATGGTTGTTTCTCTTATAATCGCTAATTTTAAAGTGACAAAAGTACTCATTGATCAAGGTAGCTCTGGTAACATCCTATATTTGAAGACCTTTAAGAAGCTAGAGATCTCGTCAAACACAATTCAGCCTCACCCCGGACCCTTCCTGGGCTTCGCAGGAGAAAGGGTAGAAACTAGGGGCTAAGTTGACCTTATGACCACTTTTGGTCAGGGTTCACTTTCGAGGAGTTGTACTATCAGGTATTTAATTTTCGATGCTGACACCTCCTTACCTTGCTTTGATTGGCAGGGAAACGCTGAACGAGCTTGGAGGTATCATCTCCACACCTCACTTGAAGATCAAATTTCCTCACTTGAAAGTGGCACTGTATCCTCTTAACAAGGAGTCAGACAGATACCATCCCACTTTAAGGGGCACTAGCCAAGTCATGAGCATAGACAAATGGTCCACCCCTAACACTTTAATTGTCTATACAGCTCACCAAGATGACACCTTAGATGTGGATCCGCGCGATGACAATATTGACAAAGGACCAAAACCAATCGAGGAATATGTCAAGTGGCAACTCAGACCTAAACCTGGGCAATGTACGCAACTTAACAAAGACCTACCAGTCATGAGCATAGACACATAGCTGATGTACTCCGCAAGAATGCGACTCTTTTCGCTTAGCAACCATCGACATGCCAGGCATTGACCCTAAAGTCATATGCCACAAGCTGGCAATATGTCCATAGGCCAAACTAATAGCTCAGAGGTAGACAAATTACTCAAGGCCAACTTTATCAGAGAAATCAGGTACTCTACCTGACTCGCCAATGTCGTCATGGTCAAAAAGGCCAGTGGAAAGTGGCGTATGTGCATAGACTTCGCAGATCTTAACAAGGCATGCCTGAAGGACGCGTACCCATTACCTAGCATTGACAGACTGGTCAATGGTGCGTTTGTTTCCAAATCTTGAGTTTCTTAGATGCATATTTTGGGTACAACCAGATTACAATGCACGCCCCAGATGAAGAAAATACAACATTCATTATCGAGGATGCCAATTATTGCTACAAAGTCATGCCTTTCGGCCTCTAGAATGCAGGGGCCATATATCAGCGATTGATGAACCGTGTCTTCAAAAAATAGATCGGATGCAACGTCGAGGTCTACATTGATGACATGGTCATTGATGAGTCACTTTTTACCTATATTTCCTCATCTTTCTGTACTCATTTTAATCCTTAATTTAGCTTTAATCGTTTATATTCCGCACTATTTCTTAATTGGACCGTTAGTTCATATTTTACCGAATTTGGATTTTCTGAGCTTAATTAATCCAATTTTTATTTTCAGGGCAAATTAATAATTGAGTGAGCTTGGAATTAATTCGTGGACTTGAAGATTAATTTTCTGCAGCAGCATTTTATTTTCGCGTTATTTTCGCTTTATTTCGCTTAAGTGTATTTTTGGGCCAGAACTATTAAAAAGACCCATTTTCGTTTTTAGGTTTAGTGACTCTATAAATAGGGCCAGTCACCAACAGACTCACTCTCTCCCTCTCTTCTCTTTTATTTTCGTTTTTGCTCTGCTAGGGTTTTAGAATTTCGCTTCTGTTGGTGATTTCTGTTTTTCGTTTCCAATTTGAATTCGTTGTTCAGACTTGAATTCGTATTTCAATTTCACTGGTAATTTCGTTTCTGTTCTTCTCTGTTAATTTCGTTTCTGCAAGCTTTCAAATTCGTTTCTTCTAGTTTCATTTTCTGCTCCTAATTCCAATTTCGTTTTCAGTTTGTATTTTCGTTTCTGTTTTAGATTTTGATTTCGTCTCTGTTTCTGTTTTTAAGTTTCAATTTCGTTTCTGGTTATGGATTTCAATTTCTGTTCTGTTCTTAATTTCGAATTAATGGAAGGCTAAACCCTAGGTTAGGTTCTGGACAGATTGCGATTAATTGAGGTTTTCTGTGCGTTGAATTTGTTCTGTCTGATTCTCTTTGTTAGGTTTTAATCCTGCAAAATTCGAATTAGAGTTTATGCTTAATGGCTCTGTTTTGCAATTTTGAATTAGGGTTCATGCTTAGTGAATCTGTTTAAGGATTTTAATCATAATAAGGTTTGCGTTTGCTTAATTCGTGAAAAGAAGTTTCAGGTTAATCTTCGCTTAGTAGATTAATCTGGACTAATTAGGACAGAATTGATTATTTTCTGTGAACCAAGGATATTAGGAAGACAATCTGTTCCAGACCTAACTGTTTTAATTACTGCATTTAGTTTGTATTTCGGTTTTAATATTTTTTTTTTTGTTATTCCAGAATCTACTCAAAAACACCCCCCAAAAACAGTTTTTATACCTGAACACAAATTCAATCGATCCTTGTGAGACGATCTAGGTCACTTCCTAGTACTGCATTTAATTGCATTAATTTGGCCGAATACGACTTCGATCAGTCATCATGTCCCAAAGTGTAGCCCAACATGTAGGGGATCTAGAAGAAGTATTTGAAGAAGGAAGTATGACATGCATCTCAACCCCAAAAATGCACATTTGGGGTAAATGGTGGTAATTTCTTTGGCTTTATGATTACACATCGAGGAATCGAAGCCAACTCGGATAGATGTTCAGCCATATTATAGATGCATAGCCCAACCAATGTCAATGAAGTTCAGATATTGAACAGAAGACTAGCGGCTTTGTCAAGGTTCCTCCCAAAACTTGCCGAGTAGACGAAGCCTTTCTACAAGCTGCTCATTAAGTCATAACCATTCCTCTGGGATGAAACTTGCAGCAGACCTTCGAGGCATTCAAAAAGACAATTTCCGCACCACCTGTCCTAAGCCAACCTCGACACGGGATACCTTTGCTTTTATATATTGCAGTAGCGGACAAAGTTATCAGCTCAGCACTTTTTCAAGAGGAAGAGAAGCACCAACTCCATATCTATTTCACTAGCAGCATGTTAGATGATGCTGAGAAATGCTATTAGATGATTGAAAAGATAGCCTTGGCACAAGTCACTCTACTAGACACCTTCGGCCCTATTTCCAAAATCATCAGGTGATAGTTAAAACTAACTATCCCATTACGTAGGTACTGCGGAAACCCGAATTGGCAGGCAAGATGGTGGCATGGTCAGTCGAGTTGTTAGAATTCAACCTTCGATACGAACCACGTGGTCCCATAAAGACGTTATTCATGGCATACCTCTTAGCGAAGTTTGAGAGGAAAAACAAGTCTACCCCGGACTGATGGAATCTCTATGTGGACGGAGCGTCCAATGTACAGGGAAGTGGAGCAGGAATTATTCTTGTGGGACCTGGCAACATCTCACTAGAGCAAGCCCTCAAGCTTAACTTCAAAGCCTCAAACAACCAAGCCGAGTATGAGACACTCATAGCAGGACTCAAACTCGCAAAAGAAGTCGGGGCTCAATGTCTGAGGTGCTACTCCGACTCACAGCTCTTCCAGGGACAGATAGCTAACAAGTATCAAACTAAAGAAGCCTTACTCCTCCAATATTACCATCTGGCCAAAACACTCATTAATAGTTTCGAGTGTTTTGAGATGTATCATATACGACGAAAGAGTAACACCAGGGTTGGTCTGCTCTCCAAACTGGCTAGTACTAAGAAGATTGGACACCTCAAAACCATCATCCAAGAAACACTCCAAACTCCCACCATAGACACCCAAGCGGTAATGGTTGGCGAAGTGACGGAACCTGATGGACTCCAAAATTGAATCAAGTCGTGTTTGCCCTGATCTTCCTTACAATGGAACTCAATCTTCAATTGGAAGAAAACCAGAATATGAAATGCTCTGTTTTAGGACAGCTTTTTAGGTTTTGTGATTTAAGAATTGGAATAATGGAAGAAGAATAGAAGTGGATTTGGATTGACACCATGGAATGGGAATTCCAATAAGTCTTGCAAGAATCACCACAATAGCTGGGAGGCCACTGATAAGAAACAAGAAGTTCTTGACTAAGAACAAAGGGAGAAAACTCTCACCAACAATTCAGAAATTGTATTGATTCACCAAAGATGGAACCCTTTTTACATTCAGTTTAGGACCTTATATAGGCCACAAATTATTAAGCTAATTAACCCTAAATGACATGTAAATGTAAGCTAAAATGAAGCCCAAAACATAGGTTGTAGGACAAGTTTTACATAAGTGTCCTTTGGCTTCCAAAACTGTGCAGTAACCATCTAGAACTGATATAATCGATTACTTCATTATGGTAATCGATTAAATCAGGCAAAAACTGAAATAATCGATTACACTAACGAAATAATCGATTACAGCAGAAAGGCTATGATTCCTGATTGCTTCTAAACATCTTGTAATCGATTACCAAGCCCAAATAATCGATTAAAGCAGTAACTACTTATTTACAAATGTTTTATTGAATTTCTCTTAACAAGTACTGGAATTTATTGAATTAAAGTGGACTTGAGACACCAAAATCTAGCTCTTGTCATCCTGGATAAGGTTTGTAACTTCATGCTTGCCCAAGTTGGCTTGAATATGGTCTTGAAGTGCTTGAGTCCTAGCTCTTGTCATTGGTCCTATGAAGCTCACCAAAGGAAGTGCTTCAAGCTCCCCTTCTAGACCCTTGGCTTGACTTGGACCTCCATCAGAACCTAACTGGATGACCCCTCACAAAAAATTTCTCACTAAGGGGACATTACCAACAGACAAAAATGAGGCCCGACATCTAAAGAGGAAAGCCAGCTGCTATGTCATTCTAGATGGCAAACTATTCAAAAGAGGACTGTCAGCGCCTCTACTAAAGTGTCTGGACAACCAACAAGTGAACTATGTTGTGAGAGAACTCCATGAAGGAATCAGCGGCCTCCATACAGGGAGGCAATCCCTAGCCACCAAGGTAGTATGAGCAGGATATTATTGGCCAACACTCAAGATCGACCAACCGACACTTTCGATTTCACTCAGAAGTGTACAAGAATTTGCATACGTTCCTCGGACAACCTTCACACGCTAATTTCCCCATGGCCCTTCACCATGTGAGGAATGGACATCTTGGGACCCTTACCAAGAGCTCCTAGAATGGTTAAGTTTTTATTGGTGGCCATCGACTATTTCACCAAGTGGATCGAAGCAAAGCCTTTACGTGAGATAACAGCCAGTGAAGTGGAAACATCTCATATGCAGATATGGTCTACCCTTTGCTATCATTACTAACAATGGTACACAGTTCAAAGCACAAACCTATGAAGATTTCCTTAAACCGTTGGGTATTAAACACATGGTCACTTTTGTCGAAAATCCCCAGACCAACGGTCTGGTAGAAGCAGTGAACAAAATCATCCTCTGAGCCCTTCATACCAGACTAGACAAATCTAAAGGTCTCTGGAAGGAAGAGCGTCCCAGCATACTCTGGGCCTACCATTGTTCACCTCAAAGTACTATAAAGGAAACTCCTTTTCAACTCATATATGGCACTCGTGCCATGATCCTCGTGGAACTTGGAGAACCATCGACAAGAAGGATGCTCTTTCAGGAACAGTACAATGAGGAGAACATGAGGGTCGAACTAGAAACTACTAAAGAAATTCAAGACATGGCTAGAATCAGAGAAGAAGATGCCAAGCTCAGCATGACAAGAAGATATAATTCCAAGGTTCAACCCCAAATCTTCAAGCCAGCCGACCTAGTCTGGCGTGTCCGGGGCGAAGCCAGAAAAGATCCCTGCACAGGCAAGCTTGGACTAACTGGGAAGGCCTGTTCAGGGTCGTCACCAACTTGGACAATGGTACTTACAAGCTACAGGAACTAAGTGGTAAAGACATTCCAAGAACATGAAATGATACCTACCTGAAGTTCTACTACAGCTAATAAATCGAAAGACTGAATGGGGTACTCTTTTTCCTAATCAAGCTTTTGTCCTTATAAAACAAAGGTTTTGGCTTGAAAGGTTTTAACGAGGCCCATTTGAAGAACAATAAAGGAATTTGTACTTTAATTGCAATATTAATAAAACGTATTTCTCTTTCTATATCTACTTGTGTCAACAAAAGCAGGACCAATGCCCAGATACTGTCCAAGGTCCAGCCTCGACAAAACCCAGGACCATATCCTGGTACTACTGGCCAAGGTCTACCCTTGGTGAGCCTTACTAAAATCCAAGACGATTGCGCCTTGGTACTCTCTAAAGGTTCGCAAAACCCTAAGGATTCCCTAAGTGGACCTCCAACAAATTCCAAGGGAGCCCCTTGGTCGATTACAGGTTCTTAATACCCATTTACTCAGTGAACCTTGATAAAACCTAGGGCCAATCCCTGGTACTCTCCAAAGTTTCGTAAAACCCTAAGGCTTCCCTAGGTGGACCTCCAGCAAAATCAAAGGCAGTCCCTTGGTCGATTACACATTATTAATACCCATTTACTCGATGAGCCTTGACAAAACCAAGGGCCAATCCCTGGTATTCTCCAAACGTTCATAAAACCCTAGGGCTTCCCTAGGTGGACCTCCGAAAAATCCAAGTTAGCCCCTTGGTTGATTACAGGTTCTTAATAACTATAACGACCCCATATGCATCCGATTCATTAACATTATAATATGGTCTTAAGCGCAGCAGACACGTGATAAACTTAAGTAAACACGGAAGCACATAAAATAAAAAGACGTCATCATACGTCATGCAATATAATCTAACATTATGTATGGAATTTGATATACATCCCGACACCCGGGTTCTGTTTCAAGAGGTACATAATAAAACAAACCCATACCAAGTTACAAAATATACAATAAAATTAAGCCAACAGGCTCTCCAAAAAGAACCGCCTTCCAAAAACCGCTTCCTCGAACTAGACCTCGGTCTCTTGTCTGGGATCCTCAATTAGTAGCTAACCCCGCCTTTAAATTGAGATCCACCGAACAGCCCCTACTCGGGCCTCATACCCCGAACCTTGTCCTCCGCTCGATGGCTATCACCTGTAATAAAATATAATCCCCAATCGGGCTGAGATACAATCTCAGTAAACTCAAGGTTCTTGGAGTCTCTTCTCCCTCTGGTTCACTTTCATAGCACATAGCATTTACATTGGCATTATAATTAACATAGCCAACCCGACCTTTTAATAAACACAACAGTATGACCATCTCGGTCTTTTAAGAAAAAACATAGCCACCCCAGCCTTTATAAATATCACATGTATATAATCACACCCACGTGCCATTCCAGCACAGATATACAAGTTCACCAATGCACATCTTATGCACAAATGTATATCTTGATATACAAGTTCACCAGTGCACATCTCATGCACAAATGTATATCAACCATGCATATCTCATGCACCTGTGCACATCTCATGCACTCGGACGTATATGAATTATCTTGATATCCAAATTTCCTCAATCACAATACAAACATCACAGTGCAAATCATTTACATGTATGTTTCAATCAAAAAGCAGTAACATACAATTTAAATACACACATTGCATCATACAATAACCATAACTCCCCAGGAGTATGGTGGAACACAATCAAGAGAACAAATGCCCAAGAATAGAGAGCTTACCTTCTGATCACCTCACCGACTCTCTCAGCCTCGTGTTCCAAACCACTGATATCTTATTTATCAAGCCCTACACCAGGCAAGAAAGATATCAAGAACGATTCTCAACCGTTTCATCAAAAGAACCCAGTTCTTCTCCAGATCTTATACAAATACCTTCAACGTTGACTTGCAAACCCCAAAATATCTAGGCATAACAAAATACCCAAAACCCAGAAAAGTTAGCTTTCAAGGTTGAACCTTCATCACAACAACCTCCTAAGCATATTTTTCCAAAGAAATAACACCCAAAGCCAACCCTAACTCATATGGGTCATTTTTCCTTTTAACTCCAAACTCAAAAGATACGGTAAAACTCACATACCGTACCTTAAAACAGCAAGGAAGGCTTAGAGGACAGCTTCTTCAAGCTTGGATGTCCTGAACGTGCCTTCTATTTCTTAAAGATTGAAACTTTACACTTTCTTTGGAGAAATGATCTCCTAGCCTAATAGTTTTCACAACTAACAAAGGGTGGAAACTAGTTTATAAAATGGTTCTCTTCAATCCTTACGTTGGATGTGAAGACATTTAGGTCAAGGAATGGTCATTTAAGAAGCTTTTCTCACTTTAAGAATGGAGGAAATATGGAATAAGAGAGAAAGTGTTTTAGCAAAGGCGGTGAAATTAAAGTTTCTACTGAAATATCTCACTCATGCATATTTTAAATATCTTGAAAATTGACACGCGTCATATCGTAATATGAGGGTCTTTCCCGTGTCAAAACAACCAGCAAAGAGTCAACACATGTCACTTGTGTAAAGTGAAAATGTAGAGATATTTGACTGCTGGGTTGGGTCTACTGTTTGGCAAGTCAATTTATTATACCTCATACAAGTTATGTGTGACTACCCGAGTTCTCTAAACCCTACATACGCTGCCGACCTAATCCGACCTCATCTGACTTCATTACTTGGTACGTCACCAATCCAAGGTTCCTCCCAACCACTTCTGGGATCACTAACCCAGTAACTCTATCAAAAGGGGTTGCGAGCTCTTTCGGTCACTCTACTCGGTGGCTCTTACAAGTCAACTAAAAATGAGCTCCTCCGAGCTCAACCGAGACCACTACCCAATTGCTTATCCTAGATCACAACTCGGTAACACATACGAGATCATCACTCGGAAACATATCCAAGATCACTGCTCGGAACACATCCAAGATCACTACTCAGAACACATTCGAGATCACTACTCAGACAAAATCCGAGATCACTACTCGGAACACATCCGAGATCACTACTTGAACCTCAAAGAAAAGGAAAAACACAAACTCTACCGAGCTCTCTCGAGATCATAACTTGATCTCTCAAGGAAAAGGAATATATGAGCTCAGCCGAGATCACTACCCGATCACTCTTTCCTTCTTTGTCCAAGTTCCTTTCCATACATAAGCGCTTTTCCATAAAATGCTATGTATATGCACCACTTGCGTGGAGATAACCGGTCATGCACTAACCCGGTCTTCCTATCAGTACTACATACATCATGATCCCGGATTTGAAAAGGTGCTATCTACACCCCCTTCATGTCCGGGTTCCAAAATACACCCCCTTTAGGTGACAACCCGGTCACATGAACCCGATTTTGAGGAGATGCTATCTACACCCCCTTCTTATCCATGTTCCAACATACACCCCCTTATGTGACAACCCGGATTATCACAGGGTCATTATAATAACCATTTACTTGTTGAACCTTGACAAAACCTAGGGACAACCCTTGGTACTCTCCAAAGGTTCGTAAAACCCTAGGACTTCCCTAGGTGGACCTCCAGCAAAATCCAAGGCAGCCCCTTGGTCGATTACAGGTTCTTAATAACCATTTACTTAGTGAACCTTGACAAAACCCAGGGCCAGTCCCTGGTACTCTCCAAAGGTCTGCAAAACCCTAGGGCTTTCCTAGGTGGACCTCCAGCAAAATCCAAGGCAGCCCCTTGGTCGGTGACAGGTTGATAAACCCAAGCTCTGGTAAACTGTCAAGGTTTATAAACCCAAGCCTTGGTAGACCTCTAATTAAAAAACCCAGGACAGACGTGTCACTAGTATATCTTTAATGTACACAAAACCCAAGACCAGCTCTTGGTAACTTACAATTTTTAACAAAACCCAAGGTCCACCCTTGCCCAGCCTTGTTATCACCAACTCTTGGTAACTCGCAATTTTCAACGAAGCCCAAGGTCCACCCTTGGTCAACCTCATAATCACTAAATTCTCCACAACGGAAACTTAAGGTATTTAAAGCCTATCCTTAATGATTTTTAGTGCTCATAAATTCTATTTTCATAGGAATATGAGCTACAAAACCCCAGAAATCATCTTTGGTATACTAAAGTCCAAGGTCCGCCCTTGGCATGCCAAGCCCAAGAAACACTCTTGGTACACTCACTCCTTGGGAACCTCGACAAACAGGACCAAGAATTATTTGTTTTGCAGGAACAGATGTCTAAGGTCCACCCTCGACACTTCAAACCCAAGAAACACTCGGTACTTTCATTCGTTTGGAACCTTAACAATAGGGTCCATCCTCGACATGTCAAACCCAAGAAACACTCTTGGTGCTTTCACTCATACAGAACCTTGACAAGCAAGGCTACACACTTAGCCATTCACATAATCAAGAGTCCAATACAGATGTCTGTGGTCAACCCTCGACACCTCTAAACCTAAGATATACTCTTAGTACACACAATCACTTGGAACCTCGACAAGCAAGGCCAAAGACTTAGCCATTTTGCGAAAACAGGAATCCAACATTAGCTCATGACATGTAAAACCCAAGATGTACTCTTGGTACTTCAGTTACTTCAAAAATTCAGCAAGCAAAGTCCATGCATCAAGCCATTCAAAAATAAACAAGACATTATTAAAGTATAGCGTCTTACTGGTTCAATGACAACGTTGTTCAAGTAACTTATACTCATCAACATAAACATTCATAGAAGACAGTATGCAACACGTAGAAGATTGAAGAGGATGAAGAAAAGATGAATATTTTCATTAAATTGATAATAACTTTACACTCTCCTCAACAGAGCCAATTTCCTCCTCGTCAACCAAGACACCACCCTTCACATCCTTGAAAGGGTCAAACAAACTCAAATCATGGTCCTTCGCGAAGAGACCGGGCTTGCGGACAGCCTTGAGAAAGCCTTTCTCGTGCTGCTCTACTGCTTCTCTTTTGTAGACGGCCAGTTTTTCGTCAAGCTCCTTGCTGGCCGCCATCTCTGCAGCAAGTCCAACCTCAACCTCCCTCAGCTTCACCTCCAACTCAGCCACCTTCTTGGCCAGCTCTTCGTTCTCAGCAGTGACCTTGACAGAGAGGTCCATCTTCTCCTTTAGCAAAGCCCAACCATGAGTAACCAGCTCATTGTTAGATACAGGGGGAGCATTGATGGAGTGCCTTTAGTTAAATATTTTTCTATCATTCTTAGCTTATTCGACTTCTCTTGGAATTTTATTTTTCCATTCTAATTCAGTTTTTTTCTTAGGCAAGTTAGTGGGCTTAATTGCTAATTGTTGCATATTTTTGAATTTTATGCTCACTTGACGTATCTGCCTTGTACAGGACCTACAGAGCTCTACGGAACTTTGAATTGAGCGTTCTTTTAGTCCTTAGAAAGATAACGAAAAGATCTACAAGTTTGCCAGAAATAAGCCGAGCCCAATTCTGCCATTTGGAGGGTCATTTTAGGCTTTGAAGTTAGTACCACTGCACTTGTATTTTTGGGCTACGAGTTGGACTTTTATTGTTGTAAATAGCATAAATAATTAGAATTGATGGGTTGTCATGGCTCATTCTTTTCTTCAGACTTAGTCACCATATATTAGTGACATTAGGAGGAATTATTACATTACATTTTTTACAAACAGTTTTACATTTCTCTTTTTAAGTTTTTAGGATCAAAACCCTTTCTCTTATTTTCTCTCAACTATTCTTCCTTGTTCTTCATTGTTCTTCATTTTTGTTTTCCCTTCTTCCATTTTTGTGTACTTATTTCATGGGCCTTTCATTGATGATGATCATGGAAGGCTAAATAATCAATCAATCCAAGGATCCAACCCAAGCAAGAGAAGAATTTGAGTTCTGGTTTAGTATTTTGAATTATGTGTGAATGTTCACTTTCTTCTTCAATTGCTATTCTGTTTTCATGATTATGAATGCATTTAGGATTGAAAGTGGATTAGGTTATGGATTCATTTCCTAATTTAGAATATAAATAACAGATTAATTGGATGATATTTCAATTAGGGTTGTGGTTTCATTTAATTTAGGGGTTAATTCGATTGAACTGTTTCTAATGAAATTGAATGAACTTTCACAATATGATAAATTTCTGAGAACGATGATGATTCGAATAGCTTGGTTTGGTGAATTGGATTGATGCTCTTTAATCTGTTTTACATTACTTATTATCAATTCTGTTAGTTTCTGCATTGATCTTTAATTGTAGTTTGTGTTTTTGCAATTTTTACTTCGCGCCTGCAAACTGTTCGACAAAAATCCCCTTTACTTTTAGTAGTGAATTGAAGATTGAACCATATTGATTGTGTCTCTGAGTCGACCTAGGTTAATCCTATGCTACAGAATTAGCTTAGTTTATTTGTTTGAAGCCACACGACAAATGCTTATCAAAACTGGCGTCCTTGTCAAGGATGAAGGTTCATTGTGTGCTAGCTTTAATTCACTGTAATTAATTCATAGTAGTAGTAATATGTATATATATATAAAAAAAGAGTTACATTCACTGCATATTTACATTTTGCTGCACAATCGCACTTTGTTACATAATTCAGCAAAGCCCAACCATGAGTAACTAGCTCATTGTTAGATACAGGGGGAGCATGAAGAAGGATCAAGATATATGCTGAGGCTGAATGATTTTTTTAGCTTTTAACATGTCATTCAATTAAAGGCATTTGTAATTGCTTGATGTATGAGAGAATCATCCTATGATCCATTACATTGCATAAATATCATTCATTGGCTTGCATTCATAATTTTACAAAAACACATGGTTTGTGAAAAAGGTTTAAGATTTCATGATTGCATCAAAACAAAAGTGCTCACGGTTTCAAGGTTTTGGAAAAAATGTTTTTGATTGTGTTAATTGATTACCATGAATTGGTAATCTATTACTTAAGCCTTGAAGAACAAAATAATTGATTGCAGGCATTAAGTAATCGATTACACTGTGTAAGCACAGAACAAGACCTGACTGTGATAATCGATTACCATTTATCCGTAATCGATTACTTAGTACATTTATGAAAAAGAGAATCCCAGTAGTAATCAATTACATGACAAATTAATCGATTACTTTGTTCATATATCTTTTTCCAGAAAATTGAAGAACATTTTAATCGATTAAATTTGTTTACAATCGATTACATTAGTGTTTTTAATTGATTACATTGACGATTTAATCAATTACATTTAGTTACAAGAGTTTGTTATAAATAGCTGTTTGGTCTTTTGAAACTTACAACACATAACTCTACAAAATTTTCATAGTTTTCAAAAGCCTTCGAAAAGTGAGAAAGGATATTTTGAGTTCTAAAGTTCTTGTCTCACAAATTCTAAACCTTCATAGTGTATTGAAAGATTTCTTGGACAAGATATCAAAGAAGCATTTGGGGAGGAAGTTCTGAAATTTGTTTTCATTTCAACTTTGATTAGTAAATCATATTCATTCATATGCATTGGATCATCAGTTATCTCTCTCCATTAACTTTGCTTGTAAATTCATTTCAAAAAAATTTTTCGTTGTTTGTAGCTATTACAAAGGGTTCTTAAAGCTTTTCTAGAGTGAGTTTCTCTAGAAGGAAGAGTAGAGAAGGATTATCTATGTCTTGATCACTAGGAGTCTAATAGGTTTTTTAGATTTCAGATCTTTATCTAGGGTTGATAAAGGGTGATTTTTGTAAAGCTTGTAAGAACAAAATTTTGTTAATAGTGGAACTCTAGTCAAGTTTTGGTTAGAAGAAATTGGATGTAGCTTTTCTTGTTGAGAGGTGAACCGGTATAAGTTCTTGTGTTGATTACTTTCTTTAATCTTTTCTTGCTATCTTAATCTGTGATTCTCGGTGAATTCTTTATTACTCAACAAGTGAAGTTTTTGTAATTGTTTTCTTTGGCTAAGTGGTTTGATTGATTGAAGCATTCTTGATTTAGTTGTGATAAAGATCCCATAACTCTGATTGTTTAAAGTTTTTTTAAAAAAGAAAAAGAAAAAAAGGCTAAGTTTTAAACCAATTCACCCTCTCTTGGTTATTGTATGTGTTCATATTGTTTTCAAGAGCAGGTTCTTGAGTGTTATTCAAGATCACTATTTTTCTTTAAAGAAAATGAATGCCACACAAATTACCTTTAAGGAGGGAGTCTCTCTCAATCGTCCTTCGATGTTTGAAGGAGAGCATTTCAAGTTTTTGAAAAACAAAATGCAGATTTTCATTCAATCAAATGACCCTGGTGCATGGAATGCAATAGAAAAAGGTCCCTTGGTTCCTATGGAAACTGTTGGTAATAATATGATTCCCAAATAATGGGATGAGATGACAGATGCAGAAAAGAGAGTTATTCAATATGATTTTAAAGCTAAGAACATAATTACTTCTGCACTTTCTTCTGAGGAATTCTTTAGAACTGTTAGGTGTAAAAGTGCAAAGGAGATGTGGGAGATGTTAGAAGTCACTTATGAAGGGACAAATGAAGTTAGAAGATCAATGAAGTATGCCTTGATTTAGAGTCTGAAATGTTCAAGATGAATACCATAGAAAACTTATCTTAGCTCCAAACAAGATTCACTCATAGTGTAAATGATCTTCTTGGTTTTGGGAAGATATTTGATGTTGAAAAGCGAAACATCAATATCCTGAAGTGTCTCACAAGATCTTGGCAACCAAAAGTGATAGCAATCAAGGAATCAAAAGATCTATCCAAAATGTCCATAGTTGCATTATTTGGTAAGCTTATTGAATATGAATTAGAAATGTCTCAACTAACACATGCAGAAGATGCAGATAAGAAACACAAAAGAAAAGCCTTGAAAGTTGTATCCTCTAAGGTGTATAAAGAAGAAGACTCAAGTAAAGAAGATGGCGATGAGAACATGAACCTAATAGTCAAGAGATTCCGCAAGTTCATGAAAAAGAACAAGAACAGAAAGTTCACAAAGTTCAACAACGAAAAGAGTGATAACAACAACAACAACACCAACTTCACCTACTTTGAATGTGGTAAGGAAGGCTGAATTAAATCTGAATGTCCTATTTTCTTGAAGAAGCAATTAGGTGAAAAAAAGGCAAAGAAAGAAGGAAAGACAAAGAGATCCTACATAGCATGGGAAGACAATGACTCAACAACTTCTTAATCATCAAGTGAGATTGCAGAAGCTAATATGTGCCTCACTTCTACAATAAGTGAAGATGAAGAATTCTCAAATGCTGAAACTGTAACACCCTGAAATTTCGATAACTAAAAAAAAATATATGGTTGAAATGTTGTGTGAATTATCATTGTGCAACTACTTGATATGAATGTTAGGTTATGTGAAATTTGTTTGATCTATGTTTGAATTATTTGTGTGAAATATTAATTAGAAATAAAAAGAGGAATTACAAAAATGTTTGAAGGGAAATGACCATATTACCCTTTCTCTTGATGTGAAAATTACCATAATGCCCTTGAAGTATAATTACAATAATGTCCTTGAAGTAAAATTACCATAATGCCCTTGAAGCAAGATTACAATAATGCCCTTAGATATTTTGGTTAGATATTTTGAAGTTGAAATTACAAAAATGCCCTTGGAGTAAAAATTATAATAATACTCTTAGATATTTTTGTTAGATATTTTGAAGTAAAAATTACAATCATACCCCTGGAATAAGTGACAAATTACAAATATACCCTTAGATATTTTGTGAAAACTTGATGAAATTACAAAAGTGCCCCTGGGATGACAAATTACCAAAATACCCTTAGTAACAGACAAATATCACAAGAAAACTAGGAGTACCTAGACTGGCTAAAAAATTTATGATTAAGTAAGCCATAAGATAATTCTCTATATTTTACTACTTAATATAATAAATACAATAAAATAAATCTCATAGTAAAAATAAAGAAAAATTTAATGAATATCAAACTATCATGAGCTATAGTTTTGGACCATGTGATGATATGATGAAGAAAATTATCACATGAGAAACACCTGTGATGGTTGTACAAGAAGGATAGGATAGAAGCAAATGAATCTAAGTGGCAAGTTTAGAAGTGCTTAAAATAAATTTAGTTATGATTAGTGAATTTAAGGAAGAAACAAATCCTAGCATGTGTAGGATGTAGGTTAGGAGCTTAAGATCACCTAAGTAAATAACTGAAAACTATATGAAGTACACTTGGTTTAAATTAAAAGAAACAAAAACATAAACCATAACATATATGGTACGTGAGAATTGGAATTAATTTAATTAGTTTTGGAAGTGCAAATCATGTGTGTGTGCACGTGTACTTCCTAGAAATAGTATACATAATCTATTTGTACAATCATGTATAAAGCAAAGAAGAATCTAGCTCATCCAAGAAGCATTCTATGTTGCATTATCAGCCATAAATGAAGTGAATAAGCAAAATCAAGTCTTGCAAGGAAACATTCTATGTGCACTTTGGTCAACAAGGAAAGGAATCTTTGCTTTTGAATGCATTAAATGCATGAAATAAAAATATCTCCATGTCATGATGACTTGGTTACATTAAAACCAAACCAAAGACTAACTAGGTTACATTTTTAACTAATTCCTTTACATCCTAACTAATTCATCTACTATAAATACTCCCTTTGAGATGAAAAATCTGCACAAGCAAGGCTTCATTCAAAACCCACGGCCACTTGCTCCCTTTTCTCTCTTCACTTTTGCTTCATTTTTCTCTTCTCTTCTTCTTACTCAAACCATAGCCTTCACCAAGTTTACATACCATTTCTTCATCCAAAGTATTCTATTAGAAGATGGCAACTTTGCTCCTCAAGCTCTTGAATCATTTCAGCCAAAATACTTTGGTATGTATTATTGTTAAAATTTGTATGGTTTTAAAACTGAAATTTAGGACTGTTTTTAGAATTTCATATCTCCCTCTGTACTAAACCAAACGAGGTGTTTGACCACTAATTTTAAATCTTAGGATGTCCTCTATGTTGTCCTAAAATATGGGATCAAACTAAGTAGTGAATCGTTCCCAGAAATTATTTTAGCTCAAGCTGTCCAAACTGTCCACACCCAAATAGCTTCTGTCATCCGTTTTGAAAAATTTATTTCTCTCTCATTTCTTACTAAAATTAGGTGTATGATATAAGGAATTAAATATCTGTATGTCAATTATAACATATAAAAATTTCAGATAAATATTGATTGTTTAATGCTTGCAGTCATGAGAGCACTAAGAGATGCCAGTGTGGAAACTGGAACTCGCTGGCAGCTTTGGAGTCTAGTTTTAAAAATGCTATAGCTAGAGTTTTAGAAATCCAAATAAGGCATATGATACCTTGTTAGAAAGATTAGGAAGTCTACTTTAACATACTAAAATATGGGAATTTAATAACTTATAGATTAGCACAAATTATAGGAAGAACCGAATCATGTATGGTGAGAAATCTATACTAAATTATTTTCAATTTGGTATATAACGCTCTACATTTGGACCAAGGCACGTGAACTTAAGAGAGCTCAAAACAACGCTACAAGGGGACTATCAGAGGGATAGAGATAGGTAAGGGGAGTTTATTTCTTCCTTACAGTTTTGACACCATAGTTGGGGGCCAGGGAGTCCAACTATGAGGATATCTGCCTGTCTCTGCTGTGTGCTGATTTTCAAGAAAAACTACGTTTTTAAACTAATGGGGATGCGAGGAAGGATGTGTTCCTAGCTAGGTCATGTGTTAATGGTGCCCATGGTTGTATGTTGTGTATGTCCACGTGGGGTACATTGACCGGTTGGATAGCCTTGCGAGGGTGGGTTTACGAATTTTAAGCATCCTAAGAATGAGATTGTTTAAAATTCCGGTCCCTATCTATCCATGGTCAGTGTATCGGTGATGTTGTGTATGTACATGGGGGGTGCATGACTGGATAACCTTGCGAGGGAGGGTTTATGAATTTAAAGCATCCCAAGAGAGAAAGGGATTGTTAAAATTCCGATCCCTATCTATCCATGATCATTGCATTGATGGTGCCCATGTTCATACTTCATATTTCATGGATGGAAATAGAATGGTGGCAGTAAGCATGGAGGTACTAGGAGGCATCACTCTGTTTGGAACTCCCTTATGACTCAGGGCTGATCACCATGGGGGGAGCGACCAGTGCACGACAGAGTGACCTCGACGAGCTACTGTATCATTTACCTAGAGAGGCTATTTCCATGAGGATGGTACCACATTGCATTCTGAGAGTTGAGTCAGGTGCATACATCATTCTGAGCATGATTATTTTGATTTGTGAAATGAAGTGGATGACTGATTTGTTGGGTGTATATTGACCTGATGGATTATTGAGAATGTTTGTGGTTGTTAATATTGTTTCCTTTCTAATTATTGTTATCTGGTACTTGTTGATCATATATAAAAAACTAACCCTTGCAATTTTTGTACCATGTCGTTGATACCTGTGATGATCACGAACCTTTGTTTGTGGGAGCAGATGATCAACAATAGGTGATATTGGAGAGAAATTTCTTTTGCTAGAGCCGCCAAGCCAACGTAACAACGTTGGAATTTATTTTGGAAAGAGTTGTGTTTTGTTAATCAACTTTTCCTTAGTTAGTCCCTTGATTCTTCTATTAGACATGTAAATGCTGAGGTGTAAGTACATGTAAAATTAAATAAAGTTTTAAATATGTGAATGATGTGTACTGGTTTAGTATATGTATATATATATATATGTATTTAATCATTGTAATTTTATCGTGTGTATGATAATTATATTATCGCAAAAAAAAAATTACTATCATTTTATAATCAAATTAATGGAATTTTCATTAAAAATTGAAATTGCACGAGCTATAATTAGTGATATCGTAGCGACGAGGGGGGTCGTTACAGAAACAGAGGTAAATTCTGAATTTGATCAAATTGTTGATGCTTTCCATGAAATGCATGAAGAGGCTCAAAAGCTTGCAAAATCCAACAATAGGATGAAAGGAAATCTTAGATGGCATGTCACAAAACTGGTAGAAATGCAAACTGAAATTTGTAACTTGAAAGAAGAAAATGATTTCAAGCTACAAAATGAATGGATGTGTATGTGCCTCTTCTTCATCAAACGTAGATAAATGCAAAGCTTTACAAAAAGAATTTGATGATTTCAAAAATAGTCAAGGTGAAAAATACATGTCATTGCTTTCTAAAATTTCTTACTTAGTAGATCTATTGAAAAGACTCTATAGAGCAAAATGTAGTCAAGATCAAATGCTAAGTGTTCAAAAATATGTTGGAGATACTTCTGGTTTGGGTTACAAACATCAAGCAAAACCTTTTGGAAAAACCAAGTTTGTACCACCAAAATAGAAGAATCAAAGAGGTTTTTCAAAAACAAAGTTTAATCAAATGACTCATTTTGAAAGAGCATCAAAAGCTGTAACTTGTAACTATTGCATGAAGAAAGGTCACACATCTCCTAGGTGCTATGCTAGAATCTGGAGATGTAGTTGCGTGTACTGATTCTCATCGAGATTGGGTTGGTCTTCAGTGTACCGCTTGTGTAGCCTATGCGAAGCGAACAAGCAAGGGATTGAGGCGAAAGCCGTGTTCGCGCATTCGTTTGTTTTCTATGCTAGAAGATTTTATGTGCCTAATAGAGATTGCATTTGGGTTCCAAAGAAAAAGAAAATAGCTAACCTTATGCACCCGACCTTAATTGGGTACCTTCCTTTGTCACTTAATTTGAATATTACATGTGTGTCTAAGAGCAAAATCTTCATTTTGGTATCTTGACAGCGGATGCTCTAGACACATGACAGGTGACATATCCATGCTTACAAATTTGACTCTTAAAGATGGAGGATTTGTCGCCTATGGTGACAACAACAAAGGAAAGATAGTTGGAGAAGGAAATATAGGAGACAACTTTAAAACCAAGATCAGAAATGTTCTCTATGTGGAAGCTTTAAAGAATAATCTCCTAAGTATAAGCCAACTATGTGATAAAGGTTTCAAAGTTTCATTTAATGACAATTGTTGTTTGATATGTGATGGTCAATCTGGTGAAGTAATACATGTAGGTAAAAGAAAAAAGGAAAAGAAGTGTGAAAATGATGCAGGTCCTGTAGAAGAATTTATACAACTCAATGGATCAAATGAAAAAGAAAAGGATGAACCAATTTAAGAAATGGAACAATCAACACCTATCCAAAAGCCAAAGGATTGGAGAACTTCAAGAGATCTTTCCCTTGAAAACATAATTGGTGAAGTCACTAAGGGAGTATCTACTAGATCTTCACTAAGAAATCTCTGCTACAATATGGCTTTTATTTCTCAAATTGAATCTAAGATCATTGACCAAGCTTTACTTGATGAACATTGGATGCTTGCAATGCATGATGAACTGAATCAGTTCAAGAGAAATGAAGTTTGGGAACTAGTTCCTAGACCTTCATCTCACAAGCCTATTGGCACCAAGTGGATTTTTAGGAACAAACTTGATGAAAGTGGCATCATAGTCAAAAATAAAGCTAGATTGGTTGCAAAAGGTTACAACCAAGAGGAAGGCATAGACTATGAAGAGACCTATGCTCCAGTAGCAAGGTTAGAGGCCATTAGGCTATTACTTGCATATGCATGTTTAATGGATTTTAAACTATTTCAAATGGATGTAAAAAGTACTTTTCTAAATGGATATAATGAGGAGGAAATCTATGTTGATCAACCTCTAGGCTTTGTTGATTTTAAATATCCAAACCATGTTTTAAAACTAAAGAAAGTTATTTATGGATTAAAGCAAGCTCCTAGATCATGGTATGAAAAATTGAGCAACTTCTTGCTTAGCCAAGCTTTCATATGAGGACAAGTAGACAAAACCTTGTTTATCAAGAAGCATGACAATGGTATCTTATTGGTTCAAGTGTATGTTGATGATATAATATTTGGTTCAACTAAGCATTCTTTGTGCAAAGAATTTTCTATCTCTATGTAGAATGAATTTGAAATGTCTATGATGGGAGAATTAACATTCTTTCTTGGACTTTAAGTGAAACAAATGAAGAATGGAACATTTCTCAACCAATCTAAATACTGCCTTGATGTGATCAAGAAAATTGATATGGAGAAAAGTAAAGATGCTACTACTGCCATGGCAACCTCAACTTATCTTGATTCAGATTAAAAGGGCAAGAAAGTTAATGAATCAAAGTATAGAGGAATGATAGGATCTCTACTGTATTTCACAGCTAGTAGACTTGATATAATGCTGAATGTGTGCTTGTGCGCAAGATATCAAGCTAATCCTAAGGAATCACACCTCACTGCTGTCAAGAGAATCATCAAATACCCCAAATCAACCATAAAAGTTGGTCTTTTGTATCCAAAAGGAGCATCACTAAATTTAATTGGCTATTCAGTTTTGATTTTGCAGGATGTAAACTTGATAGGAAAAGCACCAGTGGAACATGCCGCCTATTGGGAAGCTCATTAATTTCATTCCATTGCAAGAAGCAATCATGTGTTGCTCTCTCAACAGCAGAAGTTGAGTACATAGCTGCTGGAAGTTGTTGTGCACAAAGTTTGTGGCTTAAGCAACAACTCCAAGATTATGGTGTTGAGATGAATGAAATTCCTCTACTGTGTGACAACACAAGTGCAATAAACCTATTAAAGAATCCAGTCATGCATTCTAGGACAAAGCACATAGAGATCAAACATCACTTTCTCAAGAATCACATCCAAAAGGATAACATCAAAATTGAGTATATTGATACTAACAATCAATTGGCTATGATTTGTTTAACTACTTGATATGCAATCAAAATTGACCATGCATCACAAGTGATTAAAATTTGAAATCTGATGAAAAACACTATTCATACTGCATAATTCTCTGTTGTATTCGATTATTATACATATTAATTGATTATTTGTGGTTTAAAAGGATTTTAGAGACAAAAGATCTCTGCAGTAATCGATTACCAAGCTTATGTAATCGATTACTTGATATTTAAAATGCATTTCAAAATGAAAAATTTTCTATTGTAATCGATTACTATATCGAATTAGTCGATTACATACTGTTTAAAAGCTATTCTTGAATAAGAAACCTTCTGAAGTAATCAATTATCATATAGTTTAATCGATTACACAATGAATGAGAATTGCTTCTATGTTAGAAGTCCACTGTCATATTAATCGATTATGTTTTAATCAGAAACAAATTTAGCAGTGAAATAATCGATTACATACTTATGTAATCGATTATCTATGGTGTTTCTAGAAATCTGCACAATTTTCAAAAATCTCAACTGGCAAATCTTATCTTAAATTCAAATTCAAATAATGTCAGTCTCATTTAAACTCCTTGAAACATGATATAAGCTGTTACAAAGCATTCAAAATTCAAATTGCCCTACAAAATCCTATAAGTACAAGCTTCCAAAGGATGAAATCTCATACTTGAAAAAAAAAACTCTCTCTCTCCTCTACAAACTGTGCAATTTTTTCTTTGTGCTCTGCCTCTCTCTCTTATAACACAAACCTCTGCCTATTCATTCTTCAACCTAAACACACCATGTTTTCCCCTAAAAGAACCAAAACCAGCAAGAGGAAGGCTGGAGAATCCTCAACTGCTGCTGTGAACAGGCTCTCTACCTGGTTCACTAATGAAACTGAGAGGATGAACTATATGTAGTTCAATGCTACTAAGCTGCTCATGCCACCCAAATACTTAGAGCTTGGTTAGTTTATTAATGAGGGATTTCAATTCCCTGCTATGCTAGAGGCTCAAGGATTAAAGAAATTCCTTGAATTGAAGGGTACATTCTACCCTGAGTTGGTCAAAGTGTTCTACACTTGTGTTAAAGCCAGCATGGATGGTGTTCTTCATTCCTAAGTGAATGAAGTCCCTATGGTTATTGATGAAGAGTTTTGGTTTGCTGTGGCTGGGATCTCCTTTGAAGGAATGAGAAGGTTTGATGAAGAGATTGGCGGATACAACAAGATTGACACATACAGAGCTATGTTGTTGAATCCTCAAGCATGATTGAAGACAATATTAGGTGTGGGAAATATGACTGGGGAAGATAGGTTGCTGCATTACATAATTACCTATGTTCTTACCCCTAGGTCCACAAATCATGCCCAAATCACAAATGATAATTTGCAATTAGTGCATGGTATGAAGACTTCAACTCAGATCAATTGGGTTCTTGTGTTTGTGGAGACCATGTGGAAATCTGCAAGGTTAAACAGCTACCATTTTCCATATGTTGTGTTAATCTCTAGGTTTATAGATTATTTTAAAATTGATGTCTCCAATGAGATAGTGGACAACACCACAAACATCTCCAACCTCATCACTGAAAGCACCTTAACAAACTGGGCTTAATAAAGACACCCAATGGGTGGTTCATGGCTGGAGAACAAGCTTCACAAGAGGGAGTTGATGAGAAAGAGGATGTTGGAGCTGGTTCTGCTCAATAGCAATGGACACCTTTTGAATCCTTAATGATTCAAAAGATGGATGTTGTGCTGGCCCTGCATCATGAGCATAGAGCTGAAACAAATTCCTCCTTGGAAGAAATTACATCTAGGCTAGAAAACATAGAGACTATGCTGGATCTTAAAGATTTTAACATTCTCTAGTCTAGTTTGTTGTAATTGTTTGCTTTTTGTGTTTTCTACTTTCTTAATTTCAGCTATTATTTTTCTTTTGTTATGTTTTTCTTGTACTGCCCTCTTGATTAATGAATAAAATTGTATCTTTCTTGCTTATCTCATGAACATCCAGATTGATTTTTATCTTTGATAAGCCAAAAGAGGGAAAAAAGGTGAAACATTAGGAACATATTGAATATGGAGAAAAAGGAAATATAATTGCTGTAATATAGGAATATATATAATTGTTGTACTTAAATATTCCAACAAAGCAATAAAGGGATATACATGTTGCTCATTATCTTAACCACTATAAAATTACTTAAGATAGGGGGAGCATATACATACATATGAATGTAAATTGTTTATGCAAAGTATATTTGACACTTGTTCTTAGCAAGAAGCTTATTTCATTTTCAGATATCAAGTATAAGCTCCTGCAAATCAACTTCTTTGAAAGAACTCCAAGGTTCAACATGTTCAATTGAAGTTTGGCATGATTAAAGCAAAAAAGGGGGAGATTGTTAGATACAGGGGGAGCATGAAGAAGGACCAACATATATGCTGAGGCTGGATGACTTTTTAGCTTTTAACATGCCATTCAATTGAAGGCATTTGTAATTGCTTGATGTATGAAAGAATCATCCTATGATCCATTACATTGCATAAACATCATTCATTGGCTTGCATTCATGATTTTACAAAAGCGCATGGTTTGTGAAAAAGGTTTAAGATTTCATGATTGCATAAAAATAAAAGTGTTTCAAGTTTTTGGAAAAATTGTTTTTTATTGTGTTAATCGATTACCATAAATTGGTAATTTGTTACTTGAGCCTTGAAGAACAAAATAATTGATTACAGGCATTAAGTAATTGATTACACTGTGTAAACACAGAACAAGACCTGATTGTGATAATCGATTACCATTTATCTGTAATTGATTACTTAGTACATTTATGAAAAAGAGAATCCCTGTAGTAGTCGATTACATGACAAAGTAATCGATTACATTGTTCATATATCTTTTCCAGAAAATTGAAGAACATTTTAATCGATTAAATTTGTTTACAATCGATTACAATGGTAGTTTTAATCGATTACATTGGCGATTTAATCGATTACATTCAATTACAACAGTTTGTTATAAATAGATGTTTGGTCTTTTGAAACTTACAACACATAACTCTACGAAATTTTCATAGTTTTCAAAAGCCTTTTGAAAGTGAAAAAGGATATTATGAGTTCTAAAGTTCTAGTCCCACAAATTCTAAGCCTTCATAGTGTATTGAAAGATTTCTTAGACAATATATCAAAGAAGCATTTGGAGAGGAAGTTCTGGAATTTGTTTTTCATTTCAACTTTGATTGGTAAATTGTATTCATTCATATTCATTGGATCATTATGTTGTCTCTCTCCATTAACTTTGCTTATAAATTCAGTTTAGAATTTTTTTTTCTGGTTGTTTGTAGCTATTTCAAAGTGTTGCTTTTCTAGAGTGGGTTTCTCTAGAAGGAAGAGTAGAGAAGGGTTCTTTATGTGTTGATCACTAGGAGTCTAATAGGTTTTCTAGATTTCAGATCTTTATCTATGGTTGATAAAGGGTGATTGTTGTAAAGCTTGTAAGAAAAAAAAATTGTGAATAGTGGAACTCTAATCAAGTCTTGGTTAGAAGAAACTGGATGTAGCTTCTCTTGTTGAGAGGTGAACCAATATAAGTTCTTGTGTTGATTACTTTGTTTAATCCTTTCTTGCTATCTTAATCTGTGATTGTTGGGGAATTCTTTACTACTCAACAAGTGAAGTTTTTATAATTATTTTCTTTGGCTGAGTGGTTTGATTGAATCAAACATTCTTGTTTTAATTGTGATAAAGATCCTATAACTCTGATTGTTTTAAGTTTTTTTTTATTTAAAAAAAGGCTAAGTTTTAAACCAATTCACCCCCCTCTTGGTTATTGTGTTTGTTCATATTGTTTTCACTCATCATCATCAACTTGGGTGCATAGCAGCTTAGCTAAAGCATCACCAGCCTTGACAGAAAGCTGGTGGTTAGACTGTACCATCTCAGGAAGGGCCACCACAACATTGTTAAGCTTGGCACGCTCTAACCGCCAGACATTGCGGATAGCTGACTTTAGTTTGGCTAGCTCCCTTTCCAAATAAGCGTCCTTATTCATAGCCTTTTCGTGCAGCTGTCCGTTCTTCTCCATAATGGAAAGGCTCTTGTGCATAAAGAGCTTTGCGGCATCAGTAGACCAATCGAATCAAGTTCTTGTCGAAGGGGGTTGGCACTCTCCACTCAAGCCTATACCTTAAGCTCCATAGCGAGTCAACCTCCCTTGGAGCATTAACGAATTCAAAGGAGGTGACAAGACCAGCAGCAGGCGTCGGTATCACAGAAGAAGGAGGCGGAGAAGGAGCAATGGTGACAGCAGTAGGTGGAGTAGGAGCAGCAGTCAGAACAGAGGAGGCAGTAGCAGGTGGAGCAGGAGTGGCAGCGGCAGAGGAATAGAAATAGTGGAAACCGGAACCAGAGTCAGGACAATAGAAAGAGGAGCAGGGGAAGCAACAACAGCACCTGCAATAAAAGTCAGAGCTCAGACAGGGGGAGGAGAAGTTGGTACATGAGGAAGAAGCTTGGCGGCCTCCCTCATCGCACGTAAGCTACGAGGGGCCCGGGACTTCTTGTGACCAAACATACCAGCACCTTCATCCCTATTCCTCTTAGCCAATGCAGAGGGGGAGGCACTGGGGAAAGCAGCTTCAAGTGTAGAAGGGTAAACCTCGATAGCGGTTCGACCCTCTTCTCCAACTAGAGGGGGAACAGAGGGTGGCACAACATCGCCACCCACATTCTTCACCAGCGGCTTCCATGAGAAGTTACCATGATACCTACAAAAAATACAGCAAAAGCAAAAACAAATGCAAGTGTCAGGTCAGGGTACACATATAAACAAACAAAGAAGGCATAAGGAAGATGGAATACCGTCCAGTGCAGCAGAAGGGTCGTCTGCCGAGGGTAGCGACAAGTTGGCAAGTGCGTCCAAGGAGGTAGGCAACAACTCCAAGATCGCCTTGTAAGACCTCTCTACTAGGGTCAACAAGTCCTCACCAAAGGACCTGAACCTAGTGGGATCAGCTTTCCAGTAGAAGGGGGATCGAGCTTCCCCATCCCTGTTGTGCATCAATGACAGTCCGTCGGCCACAACACCACTTTCGCGGAGCTTAAAAAATTGGTCCTTGAAGCGGCGGAAGACGCTGGTGTCAACCTTGATAGTTTCTTGGAAACAATGTGCAAAGAGACCTAAGCAACCGTCCCAGACAGCTTGGGAAGGTTCGCACCACTGCCCAACTATTAGGGTGAAGTTGGGAAGTGCCACATTCAGGTATTCCAGGAGGGTACACTGGAATAATGAGAAGGGAAGAAGAAGACCCAACACCTCGAAGAGGCATCGGTACATGAAGAAGAAGGGCAGCGCGCCTGACGCTGCCCTTAGATAGGGGAAGTCATCGTTCCCACAAGGCTTGACAATGACCTTGCAGGAATGCCCAGGGGCTGTTATTTGCAACGAGTCACACATAGCAGTCACCAATGCAGAGGAGGTTACAGATGATCAAAACTTGAACATGATGTATGGCTGAACCCATCAACCATTAGTTTTCCCAAATCTACCTTGCAATGAAACCCAATCTTCAAGAACTCTAAGCTTTCAGCACTTTCACAGAATATGGGCTGTTTAGAAGTTTTTGTTTTCAGGAATGGAAGATGGAAAAGGTAAGGGATGAAGATGGATAACACCATGGAAAAGCTTTCCAATAAGCCTAGGAAGAATCGCCACAATAGCATTGAGAAGCCATTGATAAGACCCAAGAGATTCTTGCACAAGAACAAAGAGAAAACTCTCTCACAAATTCTCAAATTTGCATTCAATGATCAAAATTCGAAGTTCCTACATTCTGTTTTGGATAGCCTTATATAGAAAAATGAATATAACTGCATGTAATCGATTAATACGTCCATGTAATCGATTAATCACTCTTAAGTAATCAATTAATGAGTCTTGTAATCGATTATTTTGTTCTTGATCTTCCTGGAAACAAATGTATGAACAAAATAATCGATTATTTCATCATGTAATCGATTAAAATAGAGCTTTCCCTATCAAAAAGTGCTTTGTAATCAATTACAGATAGCTAGTAATCGATTACAAGTGTCTGGTAATCGATTACAGGTATCAAAAACTATTTACAAAATGCCTAAGTAATCTATTACAGGAATCTAGTAATCTATTACAACAGACAAGACTTCTTTAGTATTTGAACTGAGTTGGTGTGCTTCTTCATGTTTGTCCAAAAGATACAAGTTAGCTTGGATGTGGTCTTGAAGTGCTTGAGTCCTAGTTCTTGTCATTGGTCCTTTAAAGCTCACCAAAGGAAGTGCTTCAAGCTCTCCTTCTAGTCCTTTAGCTTGCTTTGGACCTCCATCATCCCCTCCTTCTTGAAAAGAACTTGTCCTCAAGTTTGCTTCCTCACTTGTACCTACATCATACAAAGAAAGGTCACAAACATTGAAAGTATTACTCACACCATACTCACTTGGCAACTTAACATTCTCTTGAGAAATCTATCCTTCCACTTGTGCTTATGTCTCTTTTGCTTCCATGGAGGAAGTTTCACCACTTCCTTGAATAAGAGATTGACTACTTCACAAGCATCATCACTCTTGTGACAAGGAATGAAGTATGCCTTCTTTGAGAATCTATCAACAACAACAAAGTTAGAATCCTTTCCCCTCTTGGATCTTGGAAGACCAAGCACAAAATCCTTAGAAATGTCAACCCAAGGGGAGTTAGGAATAGGCAAAGGTGTATATAAACCATGAGGCTTTATTCTAGATTTAGCTTTATGACAAGTAATATATTGAGAAACAAGCTTATGCACATCATGCCTCATTTTTGGCCAAAAGAAATGTTCATGTAAAATAGCCAAAGTTTTATCCGCACCAAAGTGTCCCATTAGATTGTTTTCATGAGCTTCGCTAATGAAAAGTTCTCTCAAAGAGCTTTTAGGAACACATAGTCTCTTTTCCTTAAACAAGAAACCATCATTTCTAAAATATCCTTGATGAGCCCCCTTCTCACACAAAGCAAATATACTAGAGAAGTCGTGATCACTTGCATACAATTTCGTTATGTGATTAAAACCAAGCAATTTAGTTTCAAGCGTAGAAATCAAATAATGCCTCCTTGATAAGGCATCCACAACTTTCCTTGCTTGTGTTTAATGACATAAGGAAATTACTCAATAAATTCAACCCAATTATCATGTCTCTTGTTAAGTTTGCCTTGACTTTTCAAATATTTAAGAGATTCATGATCACTATGTATCACAAATTTCTTAGGTAAAAGATAATGTTGCCAAGTTTGCAAAACTCTAACAAGTGCATACAACTCTTTGTCATAAGTGGAATAGTTTAAACGTGCACCCTTTAATTTCTCACTAAAATAAGCAATAGGATGTTTATCTTGAATCAAAACCCCCCCAATGCCTACATTAGTTGTATCACATTTGTAACGACCCGCCTCGTCGCTACGATATCACTAACTCTTAATCGTGCAACTTCAATTTTTAATAAAAACTTCATTAATTTGATTATGAAAATGATGGTAAATTTTTCGCGATAATACAATTATCATACACATATTACAATTACATATTTAAACACATTACACATATATATTAAATTAGTACATGTCATCCACATGTCAGAACTTCCTTTAGCTTTACGTGTATATACACCTGAAATTACATATCAACAAAAAGCCAAAGACTAACTAAGAGAGAGTTGATTAACAAAACACAACTCCTTCTCCAAAAAGGAATCCAACGTCATCACGTCGGCTTGGCAGCTCCAACCAAAAAGAAGATCTCCCTCCAAAGTCACCTACTGCTGCTTATCTGCTCTCACGAACGAAAGTTCGCGATCATCACAAGTACCAACCACATGGTACAACAAATGCAAGTGTGAGTTTATTATATAAAAACCAACAAACATCAGATAACAGCAATTGGGAAGGAAACAATATTACCCACCACAATCATTGACCAAAATCCATGATTCCAATACACACTCAACAAACCAATCATCCAATGAATTTCACAACTCAAACAATCATGCATAGAATGATGCATGCACCTGACTTATCTATCAGCACGCAATGTGGTACCATCACCAGAAATAGTCTCTCACAGGAAAATGATTCACCGCCTATCAGGGCCACCCTGTCATGCACTGGCCATTCCCTCACCCGGTGATCAGCCAGCATCGCAAGGGAATTCCAAACCTGATGACCCCTTAGTACCTGCGTTCTCAGCCCACTGAAACCCACAGGTACGCGAGTTCCTTCATTCTATTTCCACACATACAAATGAAGTATGAAACATGGGCATCATCAATGCATGACCCGGCTAGGAACAAATCCTTCCTCGCAAAGGTAACCCGCCATGCACCCCCCATGTACATACGTAACACACTAATGTGGGCTCACCGATGCACTGACCATGGCGAGGAACAAATCCATTCTCACAAGGGTAACCAACCGGTCATTGCATCCCACGTGTACATACACTGCCTACAACCATGGGCACCATCAATGTATGACCTGGCTAGGAACAAATCATTCTTCGCAAGGGTAACCCGTCATACACCCCCCATGGGTATCCATGTATATCCACACACAATGACATTGTTCACATCAACATTATCTCTCATTAATGTCATTATCAACCTCAGCATCATACCATCTCAATATCATCATCATGCATATCAATATCATCTCATTTGAACATCATCAACTACCTCAATGGCATCTCAATTTCAATATCATCAACGACATCACAAGCAATCACATTTCACATCTATAGATAATACATATGCCTGAGATTCACATTCTCCAGGTCTTCAGACAACCCAAATTTCATACATTCACAATTCATCATATCACAAGACTGATATTTTTAGGAAAATTCTAAATTAAAGAGGAGGACTACAATATATAAAACACACTTTTATGCCCATTTAAAAATTTAATAAATAATTAAATAGGAAAACATATTATAAAATTTTGGGCAGAGTCTCCTCTGTAATTAAGACTTTTCCCAAAAATCCAATCACTACAACAACAATATCATTAACCCAATAAACATATATCTCATTTGAACATTATTTCATTCAGACATCACCAATCACATAAGCATCACCTCATCTAAATCATCACAAATCACGTAAACATCATCAATCATTTCCATGGCATCTCAATTTCAGTGTCATCTACAACATCAGGAATAAATACACCGCATCCCATTGGTTAAAAACATCATTTGCTTTGAAAATGAGCACACACAAGTATCATCACCCATTAATCATAAAAGCTTCGCATCCCATTAGTTAAAAACTTAGTTTTATTTCAAAACCAGCACACAGCAGGGACAGACAGATATCCTCATAGTTGGACTCCCTGGCCCCCAACTATGGTACCAAAACTATAACTAAATAATAAACTCTACTTACCTATCTATATTTCTCTGTTAGCTCCTTGAAACATCATTTTGGGATCTCTCAAGTTCACGTGTTTTAGCTCAAACGCAGAGCTCTATATACCAAATTGAAGATAATTTAGTATAGATTTCAAAAACAAGGCTAACATTAGCATTCAAGGTAAAATACCCACTCAAATTTAAAAAGAGGCTAAAATGGTGTTTTGCGAGTCCACATCAAAAGACATCCTTTTGAGATTCCGATCACACCAATGTGATCAGGGTTTAACAAGGATCACAGAAATGATATCAGTTTCATAAAAATGAGACTTTTACAACATCTCATTTTTAAAGGATTTTTCAAAGGAAGTGTAAAACTACCAACAATGGTACCCAAAACACAAGAGACACTAAGAAAAGCTTAAACTAGCTAGAAGAAGACAAAAGAAACCAAGATTACCTCAAGGAAACCAAGAAAGGAGGATTGGGAGCTCCGTTCTCTACTGAAACTTCAAGAAGAATTTTGAAGATTCCACTCCGATTAAAGCGTTCCTCTCCGTGCAGTGGTCTTGTGGCAAGCAACGGTGGTCCATGGTGGTCACCGGTGGTCTTGGGTGGTGGAGGATCATGAGGGGAAGCTTGGGAGCTGTTTGGAGGAGGAAGAACCTCCATTTTTGTGAATTGGAAGCTTAAATATGTATTTAGCACCGCCTCCACTTGCCCAGGCGAGTAAACATGCCTGCAAAACTCACCTGGGCGAGCTAACCCAATTCTAGAATTTTCCGCTTCAGTGAAAAAATTAATTTCTCATGTTCCAGACATTATTTTCATAATCCCAACTGTGACAAGTTACATATGTGGGTTAGGAACCTTGATTTAAAATTTGAAGATGATCCAACGGTTAACCATTCCAGAATAATTATTTTACAAAAATAAGTTTTCAGGTCAAACTCAGAATCACTCAATTACAATGCAGCTCGAACAAACTCTACATACTTGACATTTACACCAAGCAATGGCACATGGATAATTCACATATCATTTCAAATAATACTAATTAATAAATTAATCAAATCATACAAGGAATACATCACACATATATTTTAAGTTACCGAAATTTCAGGGTGTTACAACTCTCCCACCCTTTTAGAAATTTCGTCCCCAAAATTTACCTGACTCAAACAAAGCTGGATAGGCCTCTCGCATCTGACTCTCCAGTTCCTATGTTGCATCCTCTCTTGATGTACCTTCCCAGATTACCTTGACCAAAGGAATTTCTTTCCCACTTAAGTGCTTTGTTCGTCGATCCTCGATCCTCAAAGGCAATATTTCATTTGTTAAATTTTCCTTTACTTGAATGTCATCTAACTCGACCACATGAGAAGGATCATGGACATAATTACGGAGTTGGGACACATGGAAGACATTATGAAGATTAGAAAGGGAAGGAGGTAATGCAATTTGATATGCTATTGGGCCGTCCTTTTTGAGAATTTGGAAGGGACCAATAAAACGAAGTGTGAGTTTTCGAGATTTCAATGCTCTGCCAACCCCAGTCCACGAAGTAACTCTCAATAATACATGATCTCCAACCTCAAATTCTAGGTCTTTCCTCCTTTTGTCTTGGTAACTCTTCTGCCTACTCTGAGCAGTTCTCATTCTCTCTTGGATCAACTTGACCTTCTCAATTGTTTGTTGTACCACTTCAGGTCCTAAAATGAGGTT
The DNA here is from genome assembly GCA_013407115.1 of Glycine latifolia. Taxonomy (NCBI): domain Eukaryota; kingdom Viridiplantae; phylum Streptophyta; class Magnoliopsida; order Fabales; family Fabaceae; genus Glycine; species Glycine latifolia. The sequence continues at coordinate 186,567 of QARZ01041039.1, forward strand.
CTCTTCAGGTTCTAACCAACACAAGGGTGTCCTACATCTTCTACCATACAAAGCTTCGTAGGGAGCCATGCCAATGGAAGAATGAAAACTATTGTTATAGGTAAACTCTATCAATGATAGAAAACTCTCCCAAATTCCCTTTTGTTCTAAAACACACGCCCTCAAAAGGTCCTCTAGAGACTGAATGGTCCGCTCAGTCTAACCATCAGTTTGAGGGTGATAGGGTGAACTTAGCCTAAGCTTGGTTCCCAAAGCTTTGTTCAAACTCTCCCAAAATCTAGAGGTGAATCTAGGATCTCTGTCAGATACTATGCTAGATGGCACACCATGTAATCTGACAATCTCATTAATATACAAGGAGGTCAACCTTTCTAAGGAAACCCTGATATTAATGGGGATAAAGTGAGCAGATTTGGTCAATATGTCAACAATAACCCAGATAGAATCTAAACCTCTCAGGGTTCTAGGCAGTCCTACGACAAAATCCATGGAGATACTATCCCACTTCCACTGGGGTATCTCTAAGGGTTGCAACTTTCCTGAGGGTCTCTGATGTTCTATCTTAGACTTCTGACAGACTAAACATGCATACACAAACTCACTAACCTCCTTCTTCATGTTTGGCCACCAAAACATTGCCTTGAGATCTTGATATATCTTGGTAGCACCAGGGTGAATACTCAAACTACTCCTATGTCCTTCCTCCAAAATCATTTTCCTAAGCTCAGATACATTGGGAACACAAATTCTATCTTGAAACCTCGAGACTCCATATCCTAAGAGCAAACACTACAGCAGCTAACTCCAAATCATGGGTAGGATAATTCCTCTCATGCGTCTTGAGTTTCCTAGAAGCATAGGCCATTACTTGGCCATTCTGCATCAACACTTCTCCCAAACCCATCTTTGATGCATCACAATACACCTCGAAGGGTTCTCTTAGGTTAGGCAAAACTAACACAGGCGCTGTCGTCAGTTTCTCTTTAAGAGTTTGGAAGCTATGCTCACACTGGTCATTCCACACAAAATCTTGACCCTTACGAGTCAGCTTGGTCAAAGATAAGGCTAACTTGGAGAAACCTTTTATGAATCTCTGATAGTATCCTGCTAAACCCAGAAAACTCCTAATCTCAAACACAGACTTAAGATTCTCCCACTTAAGAACAACTTCTACCTTAGAAGGATCTACAGCTATACCACCTTGGGATATCACATGTCCTAGGAAACTCACTTTCCCTAACCAAAACTCACACTTAGACAACTTAGCATAAAGTTGTTGATCCTTTAGAGTTTGCAACACAATCCTCAAGTGCTCCTCATGCTCCTCTCTGGTCTTAGAATATACCAGAATATCATCTATGAATACCACTACAAAACTATCAAGATAGGGGTGAAAGATCCTATTCATATAATCCATAAACACACTAGGGGCATTAGTCACACCGAAGGGCATGACTAAATACTCGTAGTGACCATAACGGGTACTAAAGGCAGTCTTTGGAAAATCCTCAGACTTCACTCGGATCTGATGGTAACCTGACCTAAGATCTATCTTGCTAAACACACAAGCTCTTACCAGCTGATCCATAAGGTCATCTATTCTAGGCAAATGATACTTGTTCTTAATCGTTACCTTATTCAACTGACGGTAGTCTACACACAACCTCATGGTTCCATCTTTCTTCTTTACTAGCAACACTGGTGCTCCCCATGGAGACACACTAGGTCTCACAAACTGCTTATTCAACAAATCTTCTAACTGTTTCTTAAGCTCAACTAACTCTATAGGAGACATCCTATAAGGGGCTATGGATATGGGTCTAGCACCAGGTACTAAATCTATAGAAAACTCTATCTCTCTCTCAGGTGGTAGGCCAGATATATTCTCAAGAAACACTCTTGGAAACTCTCTAACAATAGGCAGGTCACCTAGAGAAATCTTGGTCTCTACTTCCAGGTTAGACAAGATCATGTATACTTGAGCATTCTCTTTCAAAGATGACACAATTTGGTTGGCAGAGATAAACAACCCATTATTAGTCACTTCAGGATCACCAAACACCAAAGTTTTATCAAAACGGTTCAACAAAACATGGTTGGAAGATAACCAGTCCATACCCAGAATAACATCAATTTGGCTGAGAGGCAAACAAATCAGATCAACATAGAATTTTCTACCAGAAATTTCTACAAGATAATTCAAACACACATCAGAAGTCAAAATAGAACCACTAGTTGGGGTTTCTACCACAAGATCACCACTCAAAGAAGACACAGAAAGTTTAAGTTTCTCCACACACAAGCAAGATACAAACGAATGGGTTGCACCAAAACCGAATAGCACAAGTAATAGAATCCCATATCTTCCTTGGTAATGGGGAAAGTACCTCACCAACTCTTCGAACACAGTTGCATACTCAGCCACAGTCATACTCCCTTGCTTAAACTCTAAGAATTCCATCTCCTTCTTGTTTCTAACAGCTTCAGGAAAATACTTCTTCATAAATACCCTCTTGAAGGTTTTCCAGTTCACAACTTGACCTTCAGCCTCAAAGCTTGGAAAACATCAGCTATTGCACAGTCATTCCTACCAGCCATCACTTCTTACGCACACCAAGAAATGAAAACATGGAAGGAATAAACACAACAAAAGAACAAAACAATTCTACACCTACTAACGTCCCCACTTAATTACCATTAAGAGTTAATGCCTCGAGAAATCATTCATCTACAATAGGTCTCTCTTGAGACATTAACACTTATTCTTCACTCTTTGTATTCCTGACTGCTTGCCATAATGTTCCTTTGCACTTCTCAAATTATCCAGATGGCCAGTCTGGTAACTCATGACAAAGCATTGGAACTCATGGTATAACAGACATAAGGAATACAAACATGTCATAACCACACAAATAAACCTCCACAACATATGCATCACAACAATGTAAGCCAATCTCAAACACAAACAACTCAATCATCTACAAAACAATCAAATACTCAAACATCAACCATTCAACAAGCAAACTCACAATGCACAGAGAAACATAGCTGAATCACAACTCACTGGCCGAAAAGGTTCGACATACTCTGATACCACTAATGTAATGACCCGCCTCGTCGCTACGATATCACTAACTCTTAATCGTGCAACTTCAATTTTTAATAAAACTTCATTAATTTGATTATGAAAATGATGGTAAATTTTTCGCGATAATACAATTATCATACACATATTACAATTACATATTTAAACACATTACACATATATATTAAATTAGTACATGTCATCTACATGTCAGAACTTCCTTTAGCTTTACGTGTATATACACCTGAAATTATATCTATACTATAATAAAACAACTATTTTTTTAGGCAGGTGTCACTTTTTTACAGCTTTGTTTTACAGGTGTCACGTTAGTGTGCAATTTCAGCTTCGTTTTACTGCTGTCATCTTATTGTTGTAATTTAACTTGGGAAAAACTTCGGCTCAGACTCCATACCTCAGGTTGGGAAACTTTCACCCAGCGGAAAGGAAAAATAAGCGCCAAATTAGAAAGCTTCAGCACACGTGAACCAGCTAGCCTTTGATATTTGAAATTCAAAATCATTTGAATTTTGAATTTCAAAACTCGCTCAGCTGCAACTCCCGTTTCAGAACTCTGTCTTTCTCTCTTTTCTTTTTCATTTTTTCTCTCTTTTTCCTCTCTTCTTCGTCTCCATTATTTTTTCATTTCCAGCTTCCTAAATCCTAAACCACAAGCTTCTTCCTCCTTTCTTTGATCGTTCCATATCTCCTACTCCCTCAATCTCTTCTTTCTTTCTATTTTTTTATTTTTTTTATTTGCTTTCCCAAAACACAGATCAAAAAACTCAAGAATGGTGCTAGCATTTGAGGAGAAAGGTCAGATTGAAGGATTTTTGCTTTGCCCAAACAACAACCAAGATCAAGCCTCGGAAACATTACCCACTAAGTGCAGTTTCGGTTAGACATTCCGACAACTTTCTTTCCGTTTTGATTTTTTTTTTTTACTATTTTTTCAAAAAAATAGGTTTTCAAAAAGTATAAATTTAAATATAAGATGGGATGAAGGGATAATATACTTCACAGTAGTGATTTGGGAATATAGATTCAAAAACAGAAAATGATAAGAATGGAGAGCATGATTCTTATCGAAAAGAAAATACTGCTGCTTGAAAATCTAAAAGTATTGTTATAACAGTTTTCCTATGAAAAAATATTGAAGTTGATCTCAAATGCTAAGAGTGAGGGAAAAGTTTGGAACAAGCCAATTTTGTGAGGTTTTAGTTAAATCTTAAGTCCAAATTCTAAGATTAGTCAACTCAGTTGTGAATAAATGACAATCAGAACATTTCTCAGATTTAGTTCAAATTTGAAGTGTTGGGACTTGGGAAGGGTTAAAGCCCATGCAATGCTTCAAATAAGCTAACGAATAAAGAATTACATTTGTTGACATCTATGTCCTTGCTCTCTTGTAGGAATTTTACCCTGTACAATATTTATTCCTGGCCTATTTTTCATTCCTGAGTCTCTTAGATGGCTGGTAAGCTTTGTGAATCAGTATTCTTGAGTGTCATTGAATATGTGTTGTTAGTTTTTAAAAGTGAATTTATTTTGCTGAATATAGGCAAAAATGAGAACGACAGAAGAATTTGAAGCTTCCTTGCAAGTTCTCCGAGGCTTTGAGACTGATATTTCTGTTGAAGTGAATGAAATTAAGGTAATAAGCATCATCAGTTTTGTTCCAATGCTTGACCCTCATATTTCCTATATTTTTATTACCATTAAATGTATCCTAAAATTGACTTTTTATGTGGGAGCCATTCTATTCAGAGGGCTATTGCTTCAACAAACAGAAGAACTACAGTTCGATTTGCAGACCTCAAACAAAGAAGTGCTGGTATGCTGTGCTGATTTCTTATCTATTATCTAGAATCATTAGTTTCAAAAATCCATCTGCTTTATGGAGTTGGATTGCGTAATAAATTTGCAATGACCATTAGAGCCTAATCACTTTTTACTAACTCATCCTGTAGATTGGAATTGGAATGCTTATTTTGCAACAGCTTTCTGGAATTAATGGTGTTCTTTTTTATTCCAGTACAATCTTTCGAAGTATTGGTATGCTGTGCTGATTTCTTTAAATATTCTAAAGTAATAATGGAGCAATATTAGGGAACCATGAAACAATTTGAATAGAGTTACAATCTCATGTTTGTGTGACTTTCAATAAACTCTTTTCTTACAATCTCATGGTTTATTTGCAAACACTAAATTCTTCGTAGCTGTATTCCTACATGAAAAATACTATAGTTAGTTAGGCATGTATCATGATTATATGTTAAGAGAATTTTTTAAAGTGATTAAAAATGTGAGTTTAAGAAATATAAGTTCTTATTTGTTCCACTTTTTAGACTTTCATTCTTATCCATATAAAATATATGATAAGCAAGTGTTGTCAACTTGACTTGCTAGGTAAATAATATATGTTTTAAAGCATATATTAGTTTTAAGTTTATTTGCAAATCAAGATAGAATATCTGGAGAATGAACTTCATGATGAACAGAGGGCTCATGAAGCTGCTATGGCAAGGAGCAATCACTACAAGAGCAGTTAAAAAGGTTAGGCATCATCTAATATCTAGGTGCAAATTTATTTGAACACAGAAATCAGAATTTGAACCTTATTAAATATTCACTCAATATGTAGCAGCAAATTGAACCTTATATAAATATTGCCAATGAGTAAAAAATTGTAAAAATTATTGTTCATCATGAAGTTCTTTTATATAAATATCGCCATAAGCAATTTGAAACTCAATATGTTCTAAAAATTATATAGTAGCAGCAATTTCTAATACAATTTAGTGTTTTTTATTATTGCAATTTTAGAAAAATTGAAGTTCTTTTAAAAATTATGAGTCTTAAATAATACTATCTTCATCGGTAGATACCTATGTTTTTACAAGTACTCCACAGCATGCTAATAGTCACTCAAGGACTTAATAGCCATGTTTTTTTAAAACTCTGGCCTAGACAACAATGGTATTTCAAGTTTTTTTCATAGCTGTGTTGTGTTATGCATTATTATTTTTTATTCAAAATGATTTGAGTGCATCGTATGTTTTGTAAAATTAATAGCTGACTTGGCGAATGATTTTCAATGCATAATTTCAACACATTTTATGTTTTTGCATTACCATAACTGTTTTTTTATTCAAAAATTAATAGCTGACTTGGCGCATGATTTTCCCGATTGTTATTCACTGGTGTATATGGTATGTTTTTTATTTGAGGATTCTAATGCATAATTCAGGAACAAGTATGGAAGAAATGTTTAGCAGAAGCAAGTGATGTGAAGTTATTGATATGCTTATTGTATGATTATTAATGCTTGGTTACTTTATGCGCTTACATCAGTGGTGGTTCTAAATTATATCAAAGAACATAGCTGAGCATAGATTTCTGTTATTCAATCTTGAATTGGAATTGGTGTCCATCTGAATCACTTCTCTCTCTCACACACACTGCTCTCAGAAGAGGCTTACTCGTGATCAGAAAATTGTTCTCAATTTTTATTTTCTTTAATGCTCTAATTTGAAGATGGACATGGACATGGAAGAAGCTTCTGGATAATTGTTAAGTACCTAAATTCTCAAGTAACACCTAAAATAAAGGAATTTCAAATAACAAAAAATGAAATTTGCATATGATGGAAATTAAATTACTTCATCTAAATAAAGAATTTTAAACACAAAAAGAAAATTGAATTGCCTTATCCAAACAAAGTATTTTAAAAATGAAAGGAATTTAATTGAAGTAACGAAATTCTTATGCATTTTAAATTCCTTAAAATTTTGAAATCCCTTATCCAAACACTACCAAAATCTTTTTTTCTCCATTTTATAAAATCAGTTTTTCTTATGCTTTGTGTTTACTTGGTTTCTTTTTGTCATGCTGCATAGTTGTTTCTTATAATCAAGAGAAGCTTGAAGAGATGCAGTGCTTTAACAAAGAACCAGACTGATATCAATTATTTGATATCTCACAGGCCCTCTCTCACACACACACTGGTGCACTCACACAAACACAAACACACACAAATTTACTGGGGGCGAAAAACTCTTGTTTATTGATAATAGTCTGCCAAAGCCACACTGATCCATTTACATAATGTACTATTTATAAGCAACGAAAATAAACCTAAACCTAAACCAATTCAAATTCAAATCTAAACAATATCTTTTCTAATATCTTTCTATAATATCCTTTTCCATATCTTATCTTTTCTCGTATCTTTTCTACCCATATTACTCCTTTTAAAATTCAAACTACGTAAAACAACATTTATTTAAACATTTATCCTAACACAGACACTATACAATTTGCTGAAGGTAAACTCCTAAATTATTATTTTAATATTTCTATTGTATATAAGAAGTGATAATGCGTATATCAACAATTGAATCATGTGTCCAAATCGTGGATGGTTGCTCATAATGTCCATTGAATTTAAAATATAATTTCTTGCTATTGTATATGTCAACTTATTTACTTGTATCACACGAACTTCTTTAATAATGGATTAAAAATCATTGCTTAAATAAAATTGAAGGGTTGCATCTAATGTTGATATGCGTTTGTGCTAATTCAAGTATCAGAATTCTTTGTACTATGCTAAAGATGGGTGGCCCTTAACTCAATTAATGGGACACATCGAAGTAAGGACACTCTATTAAAAGAAAATTTTCACTTAGATAATAGTTATAAATTAGCTGCTGCTGCTCATTTCTCATGAAACAGGACAATAGGCTTTGTTTCAGTCAGTCTTGTAATATCATTAGTCCTGGCAATGCTATATTATTTTAATGCATCTTCTTTTAATCCAGCTTTTAATGCATCTTCTTTTAATCAAGCTTAACAAAGTAGTGGTGTTTCTGACATTTCAGTTTGATTAGAATTTATTTTCTTTTATTGTTGTAATGTTGTTCATGTTCTGGATGTTCAGACTTCAGAGTGTTTCTTTGCAGATAAATAGCTTAAATGTACTGATGAGAGTTTGATTTTTTTTTTTTTTTGCTTTTGTTTATTTGTTTAGGAAAATATATTATTTTCCTCCTATATATTTTATATCTTCTTTTAATCAAGTTTCTTTCCTTTAAAAATAAGAAGAGTGAGAGAACAAAAAAAAGTGTTAATTCTCTAGTCTCTGGAGAATGGGTCATGGCTGATTTTAGGTTAAGCTGCATGTTTTTTATGCAGAAATGTTTGATATAATTTAGTGATGGCATAAAAATAATTGTTCCACATCAAGAGTTGTAGCTTATGTAATGTATCAATTGTAGCTAAATGTGGCAGAAGAGTTAATAATTAAGATATGCCATCTTTGGCAGTAGTGTTATAAGTTTTAAAGTATAAAAAATAAATATTATTTAACTATGTGGCTGAAAGCAAACTCCATGTAGTTTATGGCTATATTTATTCCCTTTCAATGTTAGGTTTTCCAAAGAGTTCTTAAAGTGTATGCTACAAAGCTCTTTACTAGACTCCCAAAGGGGGGCACTAGAATTGTTGTTGCAGCCACAGGCATGGATGGACAAATAAAGGTATCTTCAAAGGAATTTTTTTCATAGTAGTGAGAAGTTACATATTGATGTTGTCAAGTAGTTTTCTTTGTGTGTGTGTTTACTCTTTGGAAATGTTGAACAGACATCTGATAGGGATGAAAGAGTGATCTGTTACATTGTAAATTCAGCTGAATATTGCCACAAAACGGTTATTGAGTAAATGCCTGATTAATGAGTTGCATCATTACTATACTGAATTGGACTAGGCCTTGGCCTGGGCAACTCCTTCAGGCTTTCTTTGTGACCGAAAAGTGCATATGGTTGCTACATTTGTTGGCATTTTCTTTCAACCCTCCATTGGGAATTTTAAGGGTGGAAGAGAATAGAAGCTTTGATCCTCAATACATGGAAGATTTGGTTACTGCTAGACACAGTTCACAAGGTCCAAGTCGGGTTAAGATCGTGGTGGTGCCAGGGTTCTATGTTCAGGATAGGATGTTGAGATGTAGAGTTATTTGCAGGCACAAATTTGCACCATAAATTAAGTGAAATGGAACTTGGAAATTGTTTTTGTTTAGATTCTCTCCTTTTTAAGTTTGTAATATCCAAATGTATGCGGTAATAATGTATAATCACTCAAATTGGTTACATCTTCCACACATGACATTTTTATGTTAATAATCTAACATTATTCTTGCTGTTTGTAGCCGTAGTATGTAATTTGTTTTTTGGAATTCGCAGTACTATGTGATATACACATGTAAAAGCGAAAAGAATAAAATTTGATAAATATCTAATTAAAAAGTGAAGAGAGTTTATTTCTTCATTTTTAAGTTGTATATTTTAATTTATAATATAGAATTTAATAGAAAAATAAATAAACTATAATAATTAGTATTTTAACCATACCAAGTGCATCAAATCAATAATTTTTAATATATTTTCATTTAATTATATTTAGGATCCTAATTTTTAAACCTTTACAATGACCTATAAGAATATAGTTAGAATTTACTACTTCATTCATGGTAATTTTATTGTTTATTATTCATAATTTTATTTGTAAAGAGACTATGTCAGATAACTAGGATAATTTGTCATAAAAATTAACATAAAATCATCTTCCAAAATGTGAATTAGTTTTATTTATAGTTTTATTATTTAAATTTAATCAATATTTGATAAAAAAAAGTGTTGACATTTTAAAAGAATAAATATTTTATTTACTACACGATTGTAGTTTATATATTTATCAGAAAATAATAATTTGATTATTTGTTATAAGATAACCAAATTTAATTAATTTAAATGACTTTATCAATAATATCATAAATAACATTATTTTTAATAATGATAGAGATAACAATTAAAATTAATTTGTAAAAATCATTTTTGTTACAATTAAGTTTTAAATTACTTATTCACTATATTATAATGTAAATTAATTTTAATTATATTTTTTTATGAAAGAAACTACAATTATCATTTATGGAAAATAATTAGTTTCCTTATCATCATGAGTGAACCGTTATGGGAAAAAAGTTTTAAAAAAAGTATTTTACACATTTATATATCAAACAATCAACAATATTTATAGTTTTATTATTTAAATTTAATCAAGATTTGGAATTTTTAAATTCTTTTTATGTAATTCAATTGTTACGATAACTGTATAATAACAATTAGTTAATATACTTATTACAAAATAATAGTTTGATTCTTTTTTATAGGACAAGTAAAATTAATTAATTTAAATTAATTTAAATATGATATCATAAATATAAATATTTTTAGTTATGATGGAGATACAAATTATAATTAATTTATAAAATAATTTGTTACAAGAAAGTTTTAAATTACTTATTCATTATATCATAATGTAAATTAGTTTTAAGTACATTTTTTATGATAGAAACTACAATTATTATTTATGAAAATTAATCAAGAGATTTTTTAAAAATTTGGGCATACATTTTTTATGATAGAAATTAATCAAGATTTGGAATTTTTAAACTCTTTTTAGTTAATCCAGTTGTTACAATAACCAACATACTAACATTTGTTTATATATTTATTAAAAAATAATAGTTTGATATTTTGTTATAAAACAACCAAAGTTAATTAATTTAAATTATTTTATCAATACTATCATAAACTGATTTTTCTTATAAAAAAGTTTTAAATTAATTATTCACTATACCATAATGTAAATTAGTTTTAATTTTATATTTAAATAATAAAAACAACAATTATCATTTACAAAAAATAATTATTCTCACTACCATCATGGGTTAATAGTTACGGGAGAAGGATTGTTTTAAAAAAAGTATTTAAGATTTTTACATATCAAACAATCAATAATATTTATTTTCAATAAATATATTTTTTTTATAAATTTTCATCATATAAAATAATGAATAAATAACAGTAAAATTAAGTTGTGACATTTTAAAAGAAATATTTATACTTTTATTATTTAAATTTAATCAAGAGTTGGAATTTAATCAAGAGTTGATACAATAAACTGAATAATAACATTTAGTTAATATATTTATTAGAAAATAATAATTTAATTCTTTGTTATAGGAAATTCAAAGTTACTTAATTTAAATTATTTTATCAATAAAATCGTAAATATTAACATTTTTAGTTATGATAGAGATAACAATTAAAATTAATTTGTAAAAATGATTTTTGTTACAAGAAAGTTTTAAATTACTTATTCACTATATCATAATGTAAATTAATTTTAATTTTATTTTTTTATGGTAAAATATAATTCTCATTTACAAAAAATAATTATTCTTTGAACCATCATGAGTGAACCATTACGGGAAAAAAGTTTTTTTTATGCAAACTATTTAACATAGTTACATATTAAACAATCCACAATATTTTTTAAAATATATTTTTTATTTTAAAATTTTCATCATATAAAATAAAGGATAAATAACAGTAAAATGAAATGGTGACATTTTAAAAAATAAAAATATTTATACCTTTATTAATTATATTTATGAAATATTTGGAATTTTTAAAATTTTTTTATTTAATTCTTATGTTAGGATAACCAACATAATAATATTTAGTTAATATATTTATTAAAAAATAATGGTTTGATTCTTTGTTATAAGATAACCAAATATAATTAATTTAAATTACTTTATTAATAATATTATAAATAAAAATATTATTGCATCTCATAATAGAGATAAAAATAAATATTAATTTATAAAAATAATTTTTGTTAAAAAAAGTTTTAAATTACTTACTCACTATAGCATGATGTAATTTAGTTTTAATTTCATTGTTTATGATAGAAACTGTATTAATCATTTATGGGAAATAATGTTACTCTAGACCATCATGGGTAAATCGTTACAAGAAAAAAGTCAATTTTAAAAAGGTATTTAACATAGTTACATATTTTACAATCGACAATATTTAACTTTCTTAAATATATTATTTATTTTCAAATTCTCATTGTAAAAAATAATTGATAAATAACAGTAAAATAAAGTGATGACATTTAAAAGTAAAAATCAATATTTAGAGTTTTACTATTTATATTTATTCAAGATTTTAGATTTTTTATTTTTTTTAATTTAATTCAATTCTTGTGATAGCCAGCATGATAACATTTAATTAATATATCTATTACAAAATAATAGTTTAACTCTTTGTTATAAGACAAACAAAGTTAATTAATTGAAATTACTTTATAGAGATAACAATTAAAATTAATTTGTCAAAATACTTTTTGTTACAATCAAGTTTTAAATTATTTATTCACTATATCATAATGTAAATTAGTTTTGAATGGGATTTTTTATGGTAGGAACTACAATTATCATTTACGGGAAATAATTTTTATGGTCCAAAAACCCCCCAATTATTACATCTTTTTCATAAAAACTAAATTTATTTAAATTTAATAGCGGAGCGTAGCGGAGCAACCGGTGCGTATGTGCACGGGTTACTGACTAGTATCAACAAAAAGCCATAGACTAACTAAGAGAGAGTTGATTAACAAAACATAACTCCTTCTCCAAAAAGGAATCCAACGTCATCACGTCGGCTTGGCGGTTCCAACCAAAAAGAAGATCTCCCTCCAAAGTCACCTACTGCTACTTATCTGCTCCCACGAACCAAAGTTCGTGATCATCACAAGTACCAACCACACGGTACAACAAATACAAGGGTGAGTTTATTATATAAAAACCAACAAACATCAGATAACAGCAATTGGGAAGGAAACAATATTACCCACCATAATCATTAACAAAAATCCATGATTCCAATACACACTCAACAAACCAATCATCCAATGCATTTCACAACTCAAACAATCATGCATCGAATGATGCATGCACCTGACTCATCTATCCGCATGCAATGTGGTACCATCATCGGAAATAGTCTCTCACAGGAAAAATGATTCATCGCCTATCAGGGCCACTCTGTCGTGCACTGGTCATTCCCCCACTCGGTGATCAGCCAGCGTTGCAAGGGAATTCCAAACCTGATGACCCCTTAGTACCTGCGTTCTCAGCCCACTGAAACCACAGGTACGCAAGTGCCTTCATTCTATTTCCACACATACAAAGGAAGTATGAAAAATGGGCATCATCACTGCATGACCCGGCTAGGAACAAATCCTTCCTCGCAAGGGTAACCCGCCATGCACCCCCATGTACATACGTAACACACCAATGTGGGCTCACCGATGCACTGACCGTGGCTAGGAACAAATCCATTCTCGCAAGGGTAACCAACCGATCATTGCATCCCATGTGTACATACACAGCCTACAACTATGGGTACCATCAATGTATGACCTGGCTAGGAAAAAATCCTTTCTCGCAAGGGTAACCCGTCATACACCTCCCATGGGTATCCATGTATATCCACATACAATGATATTGTTCACATCAACATTATCTCTCATCAATGTCATTATCAACCTCAGCATCATATCATATCAATATCATCATCATGCATATCAATATCATCTCATTTGAACATCATCAACTACCTCAATGGCATCTCAATTTCAATATCATCAACGACATCACAAGCAATCACATTTCACATCTATAGATAATACATATGCCTGAGATTCACATTCTCCAGGTCTTCAAACAACCCAAATTTCATACATTCATAATTCATCATATCACAAGATTGATATTTTTAGGCAAATTCTAAATTAAAGAGGAGGACTACAATATATAAAACACACTTTTATGCCCATTTAAAAATTTAATAAATAATTAAATAGGAAAACATTTATAAAATTTTGGGCAGAGTCTCCTCTGTAATTAAGACTTTTCCCAAAAATCCAATCATTACAACAACAATATCATTAACCCAATAAACATATATCTCATTTGAACAATATTTCATTCAGACATCACCAATCACATACGCATCACCTCATCTAAATCATCACAAATCACGTAAACATCATCAATCATTTCCATGGTATCTCAATTTCACCTTCATTTACAACATCAGTAATAAATACACCGCATCCCATTGATTAAAAACATCATTTGCTTTGAAAATGAGCACACACAAGTATCATCACCCATTAATCATAAAAGCTTCACATCCCATTAGTTAAAAACTTAGTTTGATTTGAAAACAAGCACACAGCTGGGACAGACAAATATCCTCATAGTTGGACTCCCTGGCCCCCAACTATGGTACCAAAACAATAACTAAATAATAAACTCCCCTTACCTATCTATATTTCTCTGTTAGCTCCTTGAAACGTCATTTTGGCATCTCTCAAGTTCACGTGCTTTGGCTCAAACGCAAAGCTCTATATACCAAATTGAAGATAATTTAGTATAGATTTCAAAAACAAGGCTAACGTTAGCATTCAGGGTCAAATACCCACTCAAATTTAAAAAGAGGCTAAAATGGTGTTTTGAGAGTCCACATCAAAAGACATCATTTTGAGATTCCGATCACACCAACGTGATCAGGGTTCGACAAGGATCACAGAAATGATATCAGTTTCATAAAAATGAGACTTTTACAACATCTCATTTTTAAAGGATTTTTCAAAGGAAGTGTAAAACTCCCAACAACGGTACCCAAAACACAAGAGACACTAAGAGAAGCTTAAACTAGCTAGAAGAAGACAAAAGAAACCAAGATTACCTCAAGGAAACCAAGAAAGAAGGATTGAAAGCTCCGTTATCTACTAAAACTTCAAGAAGAATTTCAAAGATTCCGCTCCAATTAAAGGGTTCCTCTCCGTGCAGTGGTCTCGTGGTAAGCAATGGCGGTCCGTGGTGGTCATCGGTGGTCTTGGGTGGTGGAGGATGATGAGGGGAAGCTTGGGAGCTGTTTGGAGGAGGAAGAACCTCCATTTTTGTGACTTGGAAGCTTAAATACGTATTCAGCACCGCCTCCACTCGCCCAGGTGAGCAAACATGCATGCAAAACTCGCCTGGGCGAGCTAACCCAATTCTAGATTTTTTGGCTTCAGTGAAAAAATTAATTTCTCATGTTCCAGATATTATTTTCATAATCCCAACGCACAAAAGTTACATATGTGGGTTAGGAACCTTGATTTAAAATTTGAAGATGATCCAACGGTTAACCATTCCAGAATAATTATTTTATAGAAATAGGTTTTCGGGTCAAACTCGAAATCACTCAATTACAACGCAGCAAGAACAAACTCTGCATACTTGACATTTACACCAAGCAATGGCACATGGATAATTCACATAACATTTCAAATAATACTAATTAATAAATTAATCAAAACATACAAGGAATACATCACACATATATTTTAAGTTATCGAAATTTCAGGGTGTTACAACATTCCAATTCAAAAGAAGCATTAAAATTAGGCAATGCAAGAATAGGTGCATGAGACAACTTTTCTTTCAATGCTTGGAAAGCAATTTCATGTTTTTTGCTTCCAAGAGAAGCTCATGGTTTTCTTCATTAATTCATTCAAAGGAGAAACAATGGTGCTAAAATCCTTGACAAATCTCCTATAAAAGCTTGCCAAACCATGAAAGCTTCTAACATCTTTCACATTTTTAGGAGTTGGCCACTCCATGATGGCTTTCACTTTCTCTTGATCCACTTGGACTCCTTGAGCACCTACAACGAAACCTAGAAACACAACTTGTGAAGTGAAAAAAGAACATTTATCAATTGCTCCATACAAGGTTTCCTTCCTAAGCACCTCCAAGAAACTTTTAACATGCATTAAACGATCATTTAAATTGGCACTATAAACAAGAATGTCATCAAAGTAAACTACCACAAACTTGCATATAAAGTGTCTAAGCACATGGTTCATAAATCTCATAAAATTACTAGGTGCATTAGTCAAACCAAAAGGCATAACTAACCATTCATAAAGTCCAAATTAGTTTTAAAATCCATTTTCCATTCATCCCCTTCCCTCATCCTAATTTGATGATAACCACTCTTAAGATCAATTTTAGAGAAAATAGTAGCACCATGCAATTCATATAAAAGATCATTAAGTCTAGGAATGGGATGTCTATACCTTATGGTAATGTTGTTTATTGCCCTACAATCTGTGCACATTCTCCAAGTTCTCTTCTTCTTAGGCACAAGAATAATAGGCATAGCACAAGGGCTCATGCTCTCACGGATCCACCCTTTTTCGAGTAGCTTCTCCACTTGTGTTTGTATCTCTTTTGCTTCCATTGGTGAAGTCTTATAGGCCAGCCTATTTGAAAGAGAACAACTTGGAATCAAATCAATTTGGTGCTCTATGCCTCTTAAAGGAGGCAAGCCATTAGGTACTTCTTTTGGAAAAACATCTTCATATAATAAAGAGGTTGTTTGGCCAATAACACTCTTTTGATTTCTTTTTCACTCAAGAACAAGCTCTCTTTTATCTCATGAAGTTTTTTGCTCTCATTTTCTTTCTCTTTCTTTTTCTTCTCACTAGTTTTTCTCTTTGGTAACTCACTTTTCTTCTCTTTTTTATGTGCAGTATTTTTTTTCAACTCTTGAATTTTTTTCTCTTTCATCTTCACTTGGTCCTCACACACTTGTCTAGGAGTCAAAGGCCTCAAAATAATTTTCTTGCCTAAGTGCTCAAACTCAAAATTGTTCTCCATGCCATTGTGTATCACTTTTCTATCATATTGCCATGGCCTACCAAGAAGGATATGACCAGCCTCCATAGGTACAATATCACAAAGAACATTATCATTATAAGCATTAATAGAAAAAGGAATAAGCACTTGAGAATTTACCACAACTTCTCCACTTTCACTAAGGCATTGTAACTTGTATGGTTTTGGATGCTTTGTGGTTGACAAGTGTAATTTCTCCACAAGTCTTCTACTAGCCACATTAGTGCAGCTACCTCCATCTATTATAAGTGACCATACTTTGTCTTGAACCAAGCATCTTGTGTGAAAAATATTTTCTCTTTGACTTTCCTCTTTTTCTAGGCAAAAATTGCTCAACATTCTCCTTACCATCAAGAGATCACCTTCTTCGGCCTCCACAAGTATAAGTTCCTCTTCTTCTTCACTTGAAGAACTAGATGAGTCACTTGAAGATTCATTCTTTATGTTTCCATCCTCTAGCAAATCATAGTTCTCTTGTTAGGACATTGGGAAGCAATGTGACCCTTACCAAGACACTTAAAACACTAGATATTGCTTGATCTTGTTGGAGTTGGTTGCACTTTTTTTTTTCTTGAGCTTTCCACCTTTACTTCTTTATTTTCACACGAGAAACCTCCCTTTTTGGCCTGTCTTTCCAGTTGGAAGTTGCAGCCTCATTGGTAAATTTGGAAGTTTTCCTCCTTTTTAGTTGTTGCTCCACCCTTTGAGCTTTGTGGACTAGTTCTTCAATTGTTGCATAAGAATGTAGCTCTATCATATCTTGAATTTCTCTATTCAAGACATGAAGGAACCTAGCCATTTTTGCTTCTTGGACCTCCACAATTCCAGCCTTCATCATCATCAATTCCATTTCCTTATAGTATTCATCAACACTTTTGTAGCCTTGGAAATGTCTTTGGAGCTTGTTGTGGACTTCTCTTGCATAATAAGTTGGAACAAATTTTTCTCTCAAATATCTTTTCAAGTCATTCCAGCCATGTATTCTTTCTCTTCTCAACCTATTTACGTCCATTAGAACTTGGTTCCACCACCCCAAAGCATAGCCACCAAATTATAGAGTTGCTAGAATCACTTTATTTTCTTCATCAAATTGTTGGCATGAGAAAATTTGTTCTACTTTCATCTCCCACTCAAAGTACACTTTGAGATTATTATCACCATAGAATTTTGGAATTTTTATTTTCACTCCACTCAATCCTCCATTCCTCCCATCTCTCTCTTCTCTTCTAAGCCTCTAATTTCCCTCATCTTTATTTCTCTCTTATGATTGTTTCTTCTATTATTTTCTCTCCTTTCCTCCCTCTCACTCCTCTCATCATAATAATTTTCTCCATGAGAATAAGCATATTTATTCACTCTCCTACTACCATGAGCCTCTCCATCCACACTTCCCATTGGGCTACTCCTCCTTTTGGTATCCTTTTGTAACTCCTTAAATTTTGCATCCATTTTGGTTTGCAAGTTGTCCATTTGTTTTTTCATGGCTTTCATCAACCTAGAGGTCCTAGGTGACAAAGCCTATTCTCCACTTGAACTCCTTCTTCAAAACAAAAGGTTAGCAAAACACAAGTATATAAGAAAATTCTCACCACTCTCTAAGTGTTTGTAACTCACACTCGTGTTTGCACACTTTATGTTGGCTTTTTCTTTAATGTTCTCTCTTGCCTTTTTCCACTCTAGCTTTTCTATAGTTCTTAAGCAACACTCTTAATCCAATCAAGCTTCTTTACTATAGTGAAATAGGAAACAATTCTAGGCTAGACTTAAGAGTCCAAAGAATAAGAAAACTCTAAGACAAAACCTTGGAATTTTTAAGAGACAAGCAACAAAAGCAAAAATTTAGAAAAACACAACTCAAAGTAGAATTTAATGAGACAACTCAAGGAATACTATTGGCTGTACCAAACTGCACAAGGAGGATATGCCAAGTAAATTCAATTGTTAGAAGCCAAATTTCATCAAATTTGCATGTCATACAAGTTCACTTAATTTTATGGTTCAAAGGAAATTTTGGAACTTGTAATTTTGTAACTTTCTTTGCTTCTAAATTCTGTTTTTCTTTGAATTTTTCCAGCCACTAAATCAATACTTTTTTGGTTGCACTTTGATTAATTTTCCAGCCACAAATCATAAACTTTTTTTTTTGCTACACTTTGAATATTTTTCTTTTTTGCAAGTTCAATAATCCTCTAAAAAATTGATGAATCACGAAAATATGATGTATAAAAATTGTAAAATTTTGCTTCTAACAACTCAATTCAATTTAGGCATGAGATTAGAATCAAAACAAATGGTTATACAACACAAAAACAACTACTAACACTAGATTACAAGAATCAAAACTGGAAAATTATCAAGAACAAATGAAGAAGAACAAGAAGACTTGAAATCAAACAAAACTTGAAGAAAGACTCAAGGGTTATGTGGCAGATCACTATACAAGACTAACCCACCAAGGATTTTTCACTAAAACACAAGAACACTAAGAAAAGAAAGAATTTATAGATTTTCCAAAAGCTGCAAAAATTTTACCTTTGAAGAACTTTTAAGAACTGAACTTGAAGAAGAATTCCACAAGGATTAGGCTCTAGATACCACTTAATGTATAAACAAAATAATCGATTATTTCATCATGTAATCGATTAAAACAGAGTGTTCCCTATCAAAAAGTGCTTTGTAATCAATTACAGGTGTCTAGTAATCGATTACAGGTATCTGGTAATCGATTACAGGTATCAAAAACTATTTACAAAATGCCTAACTAATCTATTATATGAATCTGGTAATCTATTACAACCGACAAGACTTCTTTATTGTTTGTACTGAGTTGGTGTGCTTCTTCATGTTTATCCAAAAGATACAAGTTAGCTTGGATGTGGTCTTAAAGTGCTTGAGTCCTAGCTCTTGTCATTGGTCCTTTAAAGCTCACCAAAGGAAGTGCTTCAAGCTCTCCTTCTAGACCTTTAGGTTGCCTTAGACCTCCATCAAAACACATCCTCCCTCACCCACTCATAACCATGAATGGTCGGGGAGGAGGATGGCGACCTAGCACTAAGACTACGACGCGCATGGGAAGAAGTTCTTATGACTCCAGCACTATGTTGCCTCATCCTCCCTGAAGAAGAAGGAGGGGGAAGGATGGTAAGCGACAGAGGCTCCCTTGCCCTAGTGGCGAAGGGAGATCTTGCCTGTTGACAAGGGCGAGAAGTGCCCTCACCAACTTGACAAGAACTCGCCCTCCTCCCGGATGAGGAGACCTATCAGAAACTCCGCCATGGGTGTTCTCCTCCGAAGAGTCACCCACGAATATGACTTCGCATAAGAAGGGTTGCTTTATCGAGCCCCCTAAATCGCTACTTCCCATGCCCAAAGCAAAATCAAAAATGGGGGAATAGACATTTTCATAAGCGAATGTGGGATACCTTGAGAAAAAGAAGGTTTGAGCAAGAAAAAAGATTGAGGAAGCAAGGAAGTTCAAAGAAGCAAGGATGCAAGAATGGCAGTAGGAGGAAAATGTCAGAAGTCTCGTCTATTTAAACGAGTGTGGGGCTCAACGGTTACTTGCGGGATTTGGAACGTCCCTTGGAAACTTGTGCCATGATTTGACTCCACTCACCCACTACCACACGTCTCCATTACGTGTCCACTTCTTGAGTGACACGTATGCACAAGTACAGTTGCTTTTGCAATACTCGCTTGCAGCATTTAAAGAGATGTAACGCATGCTTTCAATGCCCACAACAACGGTCAGATATTGGAAAAATTTCTTAGTCTTGACACTTCACTTGCCTAACATGTCCAACCTTACCCACAAGACAAATTAGTCCATCTTGGACAGCTCAGCAATAACCCGGACATCTTTGAACAAGTTGGAGCCTTGACATTACTCTACATAGCTATCAACCTCGACGCGGGGCATCGATTTTCTACCCTTGGGGGCTTATGTACATTTCAAAATGGTAAAGTTACATGTGACCATTACTGTGGAATCACTGTACATGTGGCTACCCCTCATGTCAACTCTGTTGTAGTGATGGTACACATTTACTCTCTAAACGTCAACCTGGACACGCTTGTCTTCCCTCTGCGTCAGCCTTGCTATAGGAGCGCAGACATCAATAGTGCATATCTCCTTCTTAACATCATATCTACTATGCCTGGTCATTCAAATTGGTGTAACCACCTTATCTCCTAATATCTCTCCAAATTATCTACAAGCTGTTACTTATCTACAAGTAATAGTATATCAACAAGGTACACATTTTCTCTTATTTAAATTATATAACTGCCTGCTATTATTTGTTATCTTATCAACGGATCACTAACAAACAAAGGCCCAAAGCCCACACTCCACACTATAAATACAAGTTCTCTCTAAACCTTTACTAAGTCATTACTTAGAGGACAACCCTCTCATTATCTATCACTATCCACCCACGGTGGACATATTTTCAAGACACTATCGGAAGCCCTTTTTACACACTCTCACACACTCAATTATTCCCCAATAATTGATGTACTTACTTGAGTGTCAGAGTCCTTTCCTTTGTTTTGCAGGTCCCCCTCCTTAACAAGGTCGACTCATCATCCGACGTGCAGAGTTTGGAACCCACCTAGACCCCGTCTAGCTCACACGTGGAATTTCCAGATTTTGGTAAGAACAAGCTCGTTCTGAACGTACCCCATTATCATGGTGCTCCAGAACACAATGAAAACACAATGAACACACTTCAAATAAACCAAGAGGGGGGGATGAATTGGTTTATAACAGTAATTTAAAATTTTCTTCAAAACATTTTGCGGAATTAAAACTTGGATCGTATCACTCAATCTCCTTTTGTAAAACCAGACTTTTTCTTTCAATCAAGATCCACCTTGTTATGCATGCAATGACAGAAATACTTTCTTTGCTAATAATATTTTGATTATCCAAATACAAGCAATAGAAGATACACAAAATTAGAATAAAAGACTCAGCAATTTATACTGGTTCACCTCACTAACATGGAGGCTACATCCAATGTCTTCCAACCAACACTTGGTTAGAGTTCTCACTAAATTAAAATATTCTTTACAAGCAATTTACAAGTGATTATCTATATCAACCCTAGATAAAGAATCTAAATTCTAAAACACTATTACAAAACAAATCACAAAGAACCGAAGAACCCTACTCAGATCTTTTTCCCCAGAGAACCCTACTCTAGAAAGCTTGAAAGAATCACTTTGATATATCACAAAAGAATTTTAATACACAGAAAATTCTAAAGAGAGATTCAAGAGAGATACAACCTGTGATCCTTCAATGTATGAATGAATGAATGAATGAAGTTACCAATCAATATGAAAGTTAATGCTTAGAATCAAAACTCTTGAAAAAAAAAATTTCTTTAACACATCATCTCTAAAAATCAGAAATCTTGAACTCACACAGGATGTGTTTCTCACTTAGTAAAACAGTATCTTGGACTCTTAGAAAGCTTAGAAATCTTTGGGTAAGTCATACATGCATTGAGTAATTCGTTCAATGTCTATATATAAAGAGCAGACCCATAAACCTTTAAAGAAAAACTTATTTAACTGAATATAATTTTACCATAAGTAATCAATTAAAATACCAGATAATCGATTAATATGTTCTTGAGCTTTCTGGAAAATCTTTCATGAACAAGATAATTGATTAATACGTAGTAATCGATTAAAGTAGTCATCATGTATGTGAAATAAGTTGTGATAATCAATTACATAAGACTGGTAATCGATTAAAGCAGTAAATCTCAAAATATGAAATAAGCATGTGTTAATCGATTACGGATTGTGGTAATCGATTAAAGCAATAATGCATATTGAATAAAGAACTAAGATAATCGATTGCATAACATGGTAATCGATTAAAGCAGTGATGCATGATTTTCATATTGTACTATGTAATCGATTACAAGAAGCCTATAATCAATTAATATGTTCTTCATGGCTTTTCCAGATTTAGAACAAAGCCTTTAATCGATTAAAAACATTGTGTAATCGATTAAAGCAGTAAGTTTTCATTTTTCCAAGAACATAACTATGAGAACTTAGCTTCTTTTAAAATCATTGAATAGCTTTAATACTTTAATGAAAAACATGTATGTATGTTAATGAGAATGCAAATGCAATGCAAGGATCACAAGGCAATGTACTTGAACCACTTAGACAAATTATAAATGCCTTCAAATTGATTAGGCATGTAAAAAGCTAAAACATCAAGCCATTTACTTCATCCTTGCTTTAATCTTCTTGCAGTTCCCCCTATATCCAACACACAACATCCCTCTTGGGCATTTCTCAAACACCTTCTCCACCAAATGAACTTCTCCATTTCTCACGGAACCCGCCAACATGGAGTTCCATGTCACCACATTGCTGCAAAGGGTGTCTTCTTCAAACACCTTTTTGGCAGAACCAACACGAGAACACTCACAATAAAAGTGAATCAGTGTGTTTTGAACAAACACATGGCATGCATAACCAAACTTGACCACGTGCGCGTGAATCTGAACACCCGTGTTGGTACTGGTGCTTGTGTTCTTGGAGCACGTGTGCAGTACGAAGGTGAAGGTGTGCTGGTTGGGGTTTAGAAAATGGCATTGCATTGAGGAGTAGAGAGAAAGAGAAAGAGAGGGAAAAGAGTTGGCTTTGGCATGGCAGCGGATGAGGGAGTTGAAGGTGAAGACGGTGGGGAACAAGATTGAGTTGAAGAGGGAGATAGAGTATCGAAAAGGGAATGAAACAGGGGAGGAGAGAGGAAGTAGAGAGAGAAAGTGGCGGTGACGCGGGCGTCGTGGTGGCCAGAAACGACGACATGTCAACGACGTGTGCATGGGTTTGCTTGATTTGGCACAAGGAAGGTCATGGCGGGAGAAAATGAAGTATTGAAGGTTGAGAGTTCGAGAGAAAGGGTTTTGTTTTATTGGTGAGCATAAAGAAAAGTGGTGTTGTAATGGTTCTTCGTGTAATATGTATTGTGTGACTACTCCTTGTTGGATGCATGCATAGTCAATGGATTTACAAGTTAGTGACATTATGAAATAGAGATAGAAAGAACGTAGAGTTGGGCACAATGTCATTGACCCGATCGAGGTAGTGGATCACTGGGTAAGTAATTGGCTCGGTTTGACCTGGTATATATTAAAAAATTCAAATATATATATATATATATATATATATATATATATATATATATATATATATATATATATAT
>QARZ01041039.1:210552-221331 GCA_013407115.1 Glycine latifolia
TATAAGTATATAAATATAACTAACATTATTTGATTAAAAAAAGTTCATTCATACTCCAAAATCCAAAATAAAAATTGAAGTATTAAAGTTGATAATACAAGTCCACAAATATTAATTCGATAACACAATTACTCAAGTCCATTTATAAGTTTTGAAATGAAAACACAAATACCATCAACATGACAACATCCATAATTTATATCCAAGGAGCCAATGTAGGGTCAAGTTCAAGTTATCCTTCTTCATCAAAAAATGAGACTTTTCACCAATATTGCTTTCATTTGGATTAACATTTTCCATGGTGTTTTTTGGTGGTTGTGACACGTCATCATCCTCATCTTCATCTAGATTTAATTTATCTATGGCAACATGGTTATAGATTCAAATTAGAAATTAACATAAGTAGATAAGTGTTACCTAACAAATAATAATGTTATTAAGAAACATACCACACTACTACAAAAATAGTCTTCCACGACAGCGGATCAACGACAGTTATACCACACTATCTTAAAAAAATGGACGGTGGCAAAGTTGTAAATAAAAGGAAAAAATGACGATGGTTTTAAAAATAATCGTCTTAGAAAAATGTTTCCAAAGACGGTTTTTCCAAAATCGTCTTTGAAATCTATTCCCATTTACCCATTTTACTTCATCTTCTTTTTCTCTCTCATCAGATTTTTTCAAAATTTGAATAAAAAAATGGAAACCTCAATTTACTCATTCTCTTTCTCTCTCACTGTTTCAATTCCTATTCTCTTTCTCTCTCACCGTTGTTGGTTTCAAAGAAGTCACTTGAAGAATGGACAAGAGATCAAGCTTGGTTTTGAGCTTTCAACATGCCTTGAAAACTTGAAGAATAACTTGTAATTAATTATAAAGAAAGAAGCATCTCTGGTGACCCAAGTGCATTGCATTCATATCATTCATTTAGATTTTCAATTAGAGTCATAGAATTAACAAGGTTTTGATAATTTGATTAAGTGTTTAAGTTGAAACAAAGGTTTTTGGAAAAATACTGTTTTACACTATTTTAATCGATTACCTAAGCATATAATCGATTACTTTGTTCTTAGCTCCTTCTGGAAAACATATCAAGAACAATGTAATCGATTACGTATCGGATTAATCGATTATTTGACCTTAGTTTACACATAAACAGCCTTGATAAACATTTTAATCGATTACCAATAGACTGTAATCGATTACAGAGGCCAAATAGAAAAACCATAGCTCACTGCCTTAATCGATTACCAATACTTGTAATCGATTACATTATAAACTTCTGCTTAACTAATTGTTATACAATAATCGATTACCAAAATCCGTAATCGATTACATAGTTCATTTGGCTGTTCCTTGTTTTATGAGGCTGTCTGTCTTAATCGATTACACACTACGGTAATCGATTACACAGTGCATTTTAAGTTACATCCTGAACTTCAAGTTTTTCTAGAGCTCACTGTGTTAATCGATTACGAGATGGAATAATCGATTAATTAGTTCGTTGCCCATACCCAGATGTCTATAGAATATATTAATCGATTACATGGTTTATTTAATTGATTACATATGATAAATAATCGAATATTGGGCGCGTTTAATCGATTACTGGAAGTTGTAAATGTTTGTTATAAATAAGACCCTTACTGTGCTTGATTAGTAACTTGTCAATTTCGAATTCTGAGCTAACATAAAACATTCTAAACACTTTCTTGGGGATTTCTGGGTTCTGGGAGTTCTTGCTTACTTCAAAAGATCTATGGGTTATTGATTGATTCTTGAAGCAAGAAGGTTCTTGTCAAAGCTTAAGGAATGTGTTGTTCTGAGTCTTGTGTTGATTCTTAAACCTGATTCATTCATTCATATGCATCATTATTCACTGGATCATCAGGTGATTTCTTTTTTAGCTTTGAGGTTGTACTCTGTTTTGAATTGTTATTGAATTTCTATTGTAATTAAGGTTCTTGCATGTAATCTAGAGATAGGGTTTCTCTAAGGGGTTGCTGAGTGGATTCTCAGTCGATTTGTCTCTAAGAACCTAATAGTGTTTTAGGTTTCTGAACTTTATCTAGGGTTGATAAAGAGAGATTTTGTAATTACTTGTAAGACAGAAAATTGCAATAGTGGAACTCCATTCTA
The DNA here is from genome assembly GCA_013407115.1 of Glycine latifolia. Classification (NCBI taxonomy): domain Eukaryota; kingdom Viridiplantae; phylum Streptophyta; class Magnoliopsida; order Fabales; family Fabaceae; genus Glycine; species Glycine latifolia. The sequence goes on from QARZ01041039.1 coordinate 212,695, forward strand.
GTGTTGAGTGGAAGAAAACTGGATGTAGCTTCATAGTATTTGAAGTGAACCAGTATAAATCTCTTGAGTCTTGTGTTTAAATTCGTGCTTGCTTACTTTCTACATATATTGATTGTCTTGCCTTGCTTATCAATTTAACTTTGAACAATTGCATACATTGGGCTGAGCTTTTGATTGAATAAGTATTTTTGGTTTCAAAAGTGATAAAGATCCTAAGGGAAACTTTGATTTTGTTAAAAGAATTTTTAATTTACCAAGCCTAACCAATTCACCCCCCCTCTTGGTTAACTGTGAAGTGTTCCTATCTTTTACAACCGTTCACTTCCTCAGTGGTGGCATGGGATGTATTGACTGGCTAGTACCTTAAGTGGGATGTGTATGGGCAACTTAGGGGTTGATGCGCCCATCAGGATGGTGAACCACACCTCCAAATCGACCTTCTCCATGTAGGATTCCCCCATTGACGTCGATTCCATTAAAGCCACCACCGTCGTTGTAACGACCCCGTATGCATCCGGTTCATTAACATTATAATATGGTCTTAAGCGCAACAATAACTTAACAAAATAAGTAAACACGGAAGCATATAAAATATAAGACGTCATCCTACGTCACGCAATACAACTAAAACATTATGTATGGCATTTGTATACATCCTGATACCCGGGTTCTATTCTCAAGATACACCAAAGTACAAACCCAAACCGGGTTACAAAAGTACAATAAAACTGAGTCATCAGACTCGCAAAAGACCCCCTTCCAAAATCCGCTTCCTCGAACTTGGCCTCGTCCTCTTGTCTTGGATCCTCAATTAGTAGCCAACTCGGCCTCGGCCTACCTGGCCTATCAATTGAGATCCACCGAACAACCCCTACTCAGGTCTCTTACCCCAGACCTCGTCCCCCACTCTTTCGCTATCACCTGCAATAAATATAATCCCCAACCGGGGTGAGATACAATCTCAGTAAACTCAGGGTTCTTGGAGACTCACCTCCCCCTGGTTCACTTCCATAGCACATAGCATTTAGATAGGCATTACAATAACATAGCCAATCTGACCTTTAATAAAATAATACATGTAATTAACCACATCAACATACCATTCCATTACCAATATGTAATATAGCCAGCCAGTGTAGATATCACACATACTTGCATATAAGATATACAAGTTAGACAGCCAGTACACCTTTAGTGCACTCTTGTATATCTTCCAGTGTATTCCACGTACACATCACATATCCCGGCCTGAGGTCCCAGACCCCGAACTCCACGTGATAATTCCACTAATGTGCCCTTCCAGCACAAATATGCACATATGTATATACAAATGTTCAGTTTAGCCAACCAGTGCACATATCCATTATATGTATGTTTTCAATCAAAAGAAAATAACACCCAATGTAAATACACGCACCATGATGTCCAAAAACCATGACTCCCAAGGAGTATGGTGGAACATAATCAAGGGATACAAACTCCCCAAGAATAGAGAGCTTACCTTCTCTGATCACCGAACCGGCTCTCTCAGCCTCGTGTTCCAAACCATCGATATCTTCTTTGTCAAGCCCTACACTAGGCAAGAAAGATATCAAGAACGGCTCTCAACCGTTACATCAAAAGAACCTAGTTCTTTTCCAGATCTCACACAAAACCTTCAATGTTGAATTGCAAGCCCCAAAATATTTGGGCGTGGCAAAATACCTGAAACCCAGAAAAACTAACTTTCAAGGTTGAACCTTTATCACAACAACCCCCTAAGCATACTTTTTCAAAGAAACATCACTCAAAACCAACCCTAACTCATATAGGCCATTTTTCCTTTTAAGTCCAAACTCAAAGATACAGTAAGATTCCCATATCTTACCTAAAAACAGCAAGGAAGGCTTAGAGGACAGCTTCTTCAAGCTTGCATGTCCTGACCGTGCCTTCTATCTCTTAAAGGTTGAAACTTTACACTTTCTTTGGAGAAATGATCTCCTCATCTAATGGTCTTCACAACTAACAAAGGTTGGAAACTAGTTTGTAAGATGGTTCTCTTCAATCCTAACGTTGGATGTGAAGGTTTCTAGTTTAAGGAATGGTTATCTAGGAAGCTTTTCCTCACTTATGCATACCTTTAATATCCTGTAAATTGACACGCGTCATATCGTAATATGAGGACCTTTCCCGCGTCAACAAAACCAGCAAAGAGTCAACACGTGTCACTTATCTAAAGTGAAAATGTAGAGATATTTGACTGTCGGGTTGGGTCTACTGTTTGGCAAGTCAATTTCTTATACCTTATACAAGTTACGTGTGACTACCCGAGTTCTCTAAACCCTGCATACGCTGCCAAGTTCCCTCCGTATCACTAAAGCTTCCAGGTTGGACATATATATATATATATATATATATATATATATATATATATATGCAACTTCACACCCCGGGTTCTTGGGTACTCATTCCAACCACAAGGCTAAGTCCGGGTTAAACATCAAGTACTGACTGTTTTGATCGCTTACAAACTCACGTAATCGGATTCATATGAACCCTTCCTTGGTACTATAGTGCATCTCAGGTTCCGCCCTCCTCCGACCTCATCCGATCTAATCTGACTTCATCCAATCTACTCTGACTTCATCCGAGTTCCTAACTTGGTACTTCACCAATCAAACGTTCTTCCCAACCACTTCCGGGATCACTAACCCGGTAACTCTATCAAAAGGGGTTGCAAGCTCTTCCAGTCTTTCTACCCGGTGGCTCTTACAAGTCAACAAAAGAACGAGTTCCTCCGAGCTTAACTGAGACAACTACCCGGTGGCTCATCCGAGATCCCAACTCGGTAACACGTACGAGATCATCACTCGGAAACATATCCGAGATCACTTACTCAGAACACATCCGAGATCACTTACCCGGTCATGCACTAACCTGCTCTTCCTATCAGCACTAACATACATCATGATCCTGGATTTGAAAAGGTGCTATCTACACCCCCTTCATGTCCGAGTTCCAAAAGACACCCCCCCTCATGTGACAACCCGGTCACATGACCCCGGTTTTGAAAAGATGTTATCTACACCCCCTTCTTATCCAAGTTCCAACGTGCATCCCCTTATGTGACAACCTAGATTATCACAAGGGTCATTATAGTCGTCACGGATCTCGAGAAAGAGGAGGAGCCACACAATTCCAAGGCCTTCATCTGCGTGAACGACCTTTGATTTTCTGTTTTATTTAGGTATAATAGAAACACAAAGGTGGCATAGTGCCACCACTTGGTTATGCCTGATACTAGGTAAGCTTTTGGATTTGTTTTCCACATGGTCAATTTTTATTTTTTCTTTTAATGGGATTCATCACTACTACACAGGGCGCATTCAACGACGGTTCTAAAGCATATACGATGACGGTTGTCGAACCATCTTTGTTGCGCGTGTCGTTGAAACGTACAGCTTTCGACGACGGTTCCCAAAAAACCGTCTTTGTTTGTATTTTTTTTTTTGTAAATGAGATACAAAGACGATTTTTAGGAAGAACCATCTTTGTATATACACATACAAAGACGGTTGTTTCCCAAAAATCGTCTTTGAATGTATTAATTTTTTTTTTTAAAATTAGTGAGATACAAAGACGGTTCTGAGAGAGAACCGTCTTTGTATGTGTACATACAAAGACGGTTGCTCCCCAAGAACCGTCTTTGAATGTATTAATTTTTATATTTTTTTTTTAATTAGTGAGATACAAAGACGGTTTTTAAGAACAACCATCTTTGTATGTACACATACAAAGACGGTTGTTTCCCAAACACCGCCTTTGAATGTATTAATTTTTTTTTTTTAAATTAGTGAGATACAAAGACGGTTCTGAGGAAGAACTGTCTTTGTATGTGTACATACAAAGACGGTTCTTCCCCAAGAACCGTCTTTGAATGTATTAAATTTTTTTTATTTGTTTTTAAATTAAGTGAGATACGAAGACGGTTTTGACGAAGAATCGTCTTTGTATGTACACATACAAAGACGGTTGTTCCCCAAGAACCGTCTTTGTTTGTATTATTAATTTTTTTTTTAAATTTAAATTCAATGCGATACAAAGACAATTTTGAGGAAGAACCATCTTTATATGTGCACATACAAAGACGGTTTTTCACAAAGAACCGTCTTTGTTTCTCGTGTCTATTTTTTTTTTTTTTTTTGCATACCTACAAAGACGGTTTTATACTCAATGGACCTAGCTGAGTTTACACTAACAAAAAAATATCACATTGAAAAATTTATATTCTATAAATTAAATAAGAAACCAATTAACAAATTATGTCAAATACAATGGCACTAAAAGAAATATTATTGCTTTATAACCAATTAACAAACCATGATTTTATATAACATCATTAAAACAAATCTCTTACTTTATAGCCTACAACATCCTAGTGATTACACAATGAAAGTAATGCGTATTACTAATATTATTGCTTCACAAGGTTGAATCATCATCAACCAAACCATGTGGTTCTGTTGAAGTTAAATATATCCTCAATATATTTACCTGCATGAACAACAAGTAGAACAAAAGAAAGAAATATAGTCATAATGGATTTCATCAACATCCCACTAAATAGTATAGGAAATTTAAATTGTTTAATGTTAGTGTTGGACCATACAAGCAAATACAACTATTTAAATATACAAATATTAAAAAACTATTCCCATGCATGAAACAAGTATTTATTACATTTAACATTTTCAGTATAAAATGAATAGAGAAATTGCAAACTGCACTCTATATTTTTGGTAACTACATCTCATTGCATTCATATATATCAACATTATCTGCCATGAAACCTCCCTCTGAAAGTTTCCATCACAATAGTATAATTTGTATTTTCATTATCAAATTGAATAAATTGAATTCAATAGCACATATACACAGTTGCACACAAAAAGTGGTTTCTTTTAATCCAAAAAAATAAAAGGTAATAATAACAAAAGACAATTTAAATGCTTTATCGCTGTGAATGTATACTGCAGTTAGCCAACCCAAAAACTGTACAAGGAGAATGAAAAGCAATTATTCAATCTCATACCTGATAGTGTCCCTTCACCCATACAAAAATCATGAAACTACCAATGATTTGATGCCTATTAAGATTGATTGCACATAGTAGAGGGGGAACAAACACAAGAATAATAAAATATTATCAGGAACCAAACTGAAAAGAAACCAATACTCGGATTTGGAAGGAAATTAATAAGAAAGCATCAAACACAAGAAGCCCAAAAGACATCAAAAGTAGGGGGAAAAGGAAATAAATTAACCTCAATAAACATCAAAAGTGAAGTGAGGTTCCAACTAGAGAGTGGAGATTGATCTCATACCTGATATTATCCCCATCATTCTGAAAAGAATCTAGCTTAGATCCAAGTTTCATAAACTTCATCTAGGCCAAAGGAAATGACTATCTTTCTCCTTTTCCCCTATGTTGTTCTACCTCTGAAAGACAAACCACAGACCCAAAGTTTAGATTTTTAAAAAGAATCAGATAACTTGCTAGAATCCAGAGTGAGGAAAGGATGATCAAATAGAAATATGGTATGTTTCCTATTAATACTGAATATTTTTCACAAATCGAGGCCATTAAGAGTGCCAAGAGAGTTTTTTAAAATGTTTTTCTTTTAGCTAACTTGAAATGGGAAGTCTCCAAGATAAGATTTTTACTTACTAAAATGGTAACAAAGATCTAGCACCTCAAAAAAAAGATGGTCAAGTTAGGAGACATTGCTAACAGAAGCAAGACTATCTCAAACATAAATATAGTTTTTCTCGAAGACAGAATCAGAGACGACCCCACTTGGTCAAACCTGACACAACCCCCTGAACCATGTTAAAAATTATGTTAAAGCTCAGCACCTGCCACAACACAAAAAAAGCATAAGAATTAAGTTTTGGTTCCTGATTCAATGATCATTGCACATGTTTAACCAGGCCGCAGGGAAAAAGAAGAAGAAGATAATTAATTCAAAGCTATATATATAAGTGGACAGCAACATTTTTCTCAATTTAAATCTAGAAAACTTCATAGACATAAGGAATAAAGCTTCATAATGATTAACTACTGGTTTTAATTAACAAAAAACCAATCCGCAACAACAGGTTCATGTTCAGCTTAATATAAAAATAAATAAATAAATATAAAAACTAGCAAAACAGCAATGAGCAAAGAGAATAGATAAAGAAGAGGAATATGAAGGGATAGGAATGAATCTCAACAGAAGCAGAGTAGTATACGTACAAGACCCTGAAATGTTCTTCTTCTTCTTCTACTTCTTCTTCTCGCAATAAATATTGGAAAAACCAACCAAACCAAAGTGTGGATTGCACGACAAGGCGAGTAAAAGCAAGCAGAAGAAGATAACAAGAAAAAGGAAAGGAAAGTTGTAGAGAGGCAAAGAGTCAGAGGCAATATTAATCAAAGAGATATGAAATCAAGAAAATTTTCATCGTGTCTAGCTCTGCCAAGTAAAAGAATCTAACACAGGAGTGGCCACGACAAGAAACACAAAGTTCAGTGTGTGCATGAGTGAGTGAAACTATTAATATATCATGAAAGAAGAGAATAACCCCACATATCACACAAACCCCAGGTATGAACAATTTGCTCCGCGATACAGCCATATGGCAATGAAAGGGCCTCCAGCTGTTCGTGTCTTTATCTTTATCTTCACCCTAGTCATTTTATAAATTAGCTTCACAAAGCTGAGAGTAAAAAAAACTATTTTAATTAAATTAAATACAGTCTCTCACACTTTTCTTAAAACAAAATAATAACATATGCTATGCTATTAAGTGAAATTCATGGGGGGCATAGCTCCAACAAATTAAAATATATTTATTTTTTAGCTTAATAATTGTTGTTACTTGAACATATTTGAAAGCAGAGAAAGGAAAAGTAAAGAAGTACCTGGTAAGAGGAAGTGTCTGTTCTGCTTGCAATATAAGTTAATGGCCTTGGCATGTGACACTAACATATTCTACTTCAGATCTTCTATCTCACTTGTCTAATTAAAAAGTGTACAACATTAGTGGGAATACTGACTTGACTATATATAAAATAATTGATGCCATTCGAAGATGATAACTTGACTAAATGCAGAATAGATGACAGACAGAAACAATCAATCAGTTTATTCTAGACATTTCTTCTGTCATAGGAATAATGTAGATATTAGTTTTTACTTTTCAATTCTTAAAATTTGAAACTTAATCACTATTTAAAAGGTTTCTTCACAGACTAAAAGCACCTAAGTTACAAAACAAACTCAAATGGGAGTTAAGAGATATAAACCAATTTCAGATTACACTCATTATTTTCAATATTTTGTCAGAGAAAATAAATAAGATATCAGGTACTTTCCTGAATCAAAATTGGATAAATTGAATCATGAGTGGATTCCAACCTTTTCAAACTATAAGCATGGTAGTGTAGACAGGCTGAGGTTTTGTATGTATACATGTGTTGACCATGAGATGATGCACGTAGCCTAAGATGAGAACATAACGTCAACTGGTAATTTAAAGTAATTACTAATCTTGATTATTCTGTGGTAGATCCAACAGTTAAGATTTGCTCCCCTTGCCACTCATAAGTCATAACAAGATAGTGCTCTCAGTTGAAGTAAATATTTGCTCAGTAATAAACTAGAAAAAAAAAGTAGTTTGCAATGAGTATTGTATCATAAGAACATTATACGCAGCTTTTTAAGGGAAATTGCTGGAAAAGTAATCACAGCCACAGGAATGCAAGTATTAAGTTGGACTAAAAACAAGTGAAAAAAGCAATAATGATGCCTAGTGAACATACCTGTAATGCTCTTGATTGTTGTGTCTTATCTGAAGCAATGAAAGAATTCGAAATTTGCTTTTCCAGCAAATCTATTTGTTCACGCTTTGCTGTAATTTCATCCTTCAACTTTTTCATTTCCACCTTGGTATGAATTAATCAAAAATTTCAGCCATAATAGTCAAAGTTACAACTTTAATCACTCAAATAAACACATCAATCTGTTATGACTAAAAGGAGTTAGTAACCTACATCAATCTAACCATTCTGAGGATTTCTTGTTGCTTCATCAGACAGCCTCTTCAAGGACGAGTCTGCTTCTTGCTTTTACTATAGGTCGAAAGAAGCCTTCCATGTCTAGACCCGTGACCCGATCCTATGCTAAGGTTCATATAAGATTTCTCTTCCTTTGTGATGATATTTCACGTCCATTATTCATCACATAATGGTGGAAGTTCTTATGCTTCAGACATAACACATAACTTGGTAATCATGGTTTAAGAAATGGGACACAGGTGTTAGTTATTTTCAAGCTGTCATAGAACAATTCACCTTGAGGACAAGGTAAATCTTGTGTGTGGGATATTTATTGGGTACCATCAGATGACTAGTGTGTATTTTAGGTAGAGAAGGACAGAAGTAGGGGATTAAAGTCCCACATAGGTAAGGTGGGAAGTGTGGCAACATATAAGAACCCGCTGAATATGTGGGAGTTTGTGGAAATCATCAAAAAGAGAAGGAAGGGAAACAAAAAAGAGATGAAGAAATGGAAAAGGAAGTTCTAAGTGGGGTAGGCCACTCCCAAGGCCGGG
>QARZ01041040.1:0-46381 GCA_013407115.1 Glycine latifolia
CCCCCCCCCCCCCTTTTTCAAACTCAAGGGGAAGGGTTTTCAGAGGAAACACTCTTCACATTGAGTTTGCCCTTGAGAACTTCAAATCTTGCTGAAGAAAGAGGTTTGGTCAGCACATCGGCTCACTGATCTAGAGCTGGGATATGCACAATTGAAAGCTGCTTGGCCAGAATTTTTTCTCTAATGAAGAAGACATCAATATCCATATGTTTCGTACGACTGTGGAACACAGGGTTGTGAGCAATGGATACATCACTTTGATTGTCACAAAAAAGAACAGGAGTAGTGAAGGGAACTTGCAATTCTGTTAGAAGAGCATGAATCCATGTTAGCTCAGTAGAAGTTTGAGCTAAACTACAGTACTCAGCTTCAGTACTGGACCTGGCCGTGACCTTTTGTTTGCGAGACCACCAAGATATTAAGTTTGGGCCAAGAAAGATGGCAGCCCTTGAGGTGGAACGTCTGTCATCCACATCAGATGCCTAGTCAACATCACAGAAAGCATGAAGAACCAAGGGCTTTGTAATAAGAACAGGCTGAAAGAATAAGCCATGAAACAGAGTACCCTTGAGGTACCTTAAAATTCTTTTAACCACTGCTCAATGAAAGTTTAGAGGTGCAGCCATAAAGTGACAAACTTTATTGACAGCAAAGCTGATTTTAGGTCTAGTAAGAGTAGCATATTGTAAGGCACCAACCACTGATTAGTATAGAGTTGGATCATGAAAGATATCAACACCATGCCTAGATAGCTTGCAATTAGAGACCATGGGCAAAGAAATAGAGTGAGCTTCAGCCATGTGAGTTTTGTGTAGTAAATCACAAATATATTTGCTTTGAATCATCAGTATAGAGTTATTAGGTAGGTACTTGATCTCTAGGCCCAAAAAATAATCCAAATGACCAAGTTGCTTGAGAGAGAAGACAGTGTGCAGTTTGGTTGTGAGCTGCTGAATAAGAGTAGAGCTACCCTTGATGATGATATCATCCACATAGACTAAAAGGTAGACAATATGCACTTGATGCCTGTAGATGAAAAGAGAAGAATCACATATGCTTCCCACAAAGCCAAACTGAAGTAGAGTAGATTACAGCCTATCAAACCACTGCCTTGGGGCTTGTTTCAAGCCACAGAGAGCTTTGTTGAGCTTGCAGACTAGGGACCTGCCTGCAACTTCAAAACCAGGAGGCTGTGCCATAAATACAGATTCTTCGAGAAACCCATTATTCACATCAACCTCAAATAACTCCCACCCATGTGACAGAGCAAGGGTGAGAACAATACAAATGGTGACAGAGCAAGGGTGAGAACAATACAAATGGTGACAGGCTTAACCACAGGAGAAAATGTTTCATGGAAGTCAAAGCCATGAACTTGATGAAAACCCTTGGCTACCAACCTTGCTTTGAACTTGTTGATGGAACCATCAGCATTTTCCTTTACCTTGAAAACCAACTTACACCCAATAGCCTGTCTATTAGAAGGTAAGGGAACTAAGTCCCAAGTTTTGTTTTTCAGCAACGCATCATACTCTTGTTGCATGGCAGCAAGCCACTCTACATTTTTCAGTGCCTGTTTCACAGTTTTGGGTTCAGAATGAGCAAGAAACAAAGAAGGATGCAGTCTAGGATTGTGAATTCCAGACTTGGACCTGGTTTGCATAGGATGAGTGTTAACAGGAATAGAGTTAGGTGCTGGAACAGACTAAGAAGAAGGTTCAGTAAGGGTTGTGGCCTCTGAAGTTTGAGGATGAACAGAGGTAGACTCAGAAGAAGTGGATGGATGAGATATAGGGAGAGAGACAGTGGGAGAATGGACTGGAACAAGGGAAAAACCAGAGAGAACAAGAGGTGCAGAAGGGGAATGAGAAGGAGACAGTTGAGAGGATTGAGGTGTAGAAACCACAGATGGTGGAGACAGGTTAGGATTAAGACTGAAATAGCAATCAAGACTCTTGACTGGTTTGGAAGAGAAGGGAAATAAGTCGAGAGTAAGGAAACCTCAATTCATTAAATAGAACATCTTTGGAAATATAAATTCTGCCAGTTGAAGACAGACATTTGTAGCCTTTGTGAGAGGAGGAATACCCCAAAAACAAACACTCTTGAGATCGAAAGTTAAGTTTGTGTGCATGGTAAGGTCTCAGCAAAGGAAAACATGCACATCCAAAGGTTTTAAGAAATTGAAAATCAGGGTCCTTGTTGAAAAGGGTAACAAAAGGAATGGCAAAATTGAGGGAAGCAGTGGGAAGTCTATTAATGAGATAGACAGCAGTAGTAAATGCATAGTCCCAAAACTGTAGGGGTAAAGATGCATGATGTAACAATGTAAGGCCCAAGTCAACTATACGTCTATGTTTTCTTTCAACCACACCATTTTGATGATGAATGTGGGGACAAATAAATCTGTGAGAGATTCCATAGGAGGTTAGAAGAGCATAGAAAGATCTGTATTCACCCCCAACCCCCCCCCCCCCCCCCAACAATCAGATTGAACACTTTTGATTTTAGTATTAAGTTACAGTTCAACTAGTGATTTAAAAGCTTGAAAAACATATAGAGTTTCAGCTTTAGATAGGAAATATCCAAGTGTACATGGAAAAGGCATCAATAAAGGATACATAGTATTTAAAACCAGCAAAGAAAGTGAGTGTGATTCATGAGGCTGAAAACTCATGTCAGATCGAAAATGACAGACATTGGTAGTGCGACTGTACTTAAGGCAAATTTGACACTGAAAGTTGGCAAATCGGCCACCACCGCAACCTCTACTGGGTCCACCACCACTGTGTCCGACACCATGATCAGGAAAACTGCCACGACAACCACTGCCTCGGTCATACGATCCCCTAGAACCACCAGAGTAGCCGAATTTATAGGAATTAGAGTGTGAATAGCCTTGAGTGTAATTCAAGGACGGAGAACTCAGTGCCTGAACTTCTTTATTGTAGCAAGTAAGGCGAGTTTCATGACCGTAAAGCAAGGCCTCAATCTCAGCGATGGACGGAGTACGTTTCTTGCTCTCAATTAAGGAGATCACCGGCACATAATCGGACGAGAGACCTTCAAGAAGCGCGTCGACGTATTCCTCATGACAGACCAGAACTCCAACCCCAGCAAACTCATCAACATATCCTTTATTTTACGCAGATAATCATCAATGGATTTACCTTCAAACGAAACCGCATGCATAGCAGTTTGCAATTGGCAAGCACGAGATTTTGTGTGGAGGCTGAAATACTCAAGAATCTTTTCCCAAACCTTGTAGGAATGATTCGAGCCAAGGATGCGCGACAAAACAGATTTGGAGAGAGTGGATTGGAGCCGAACAAGAAGCGTTTGGTCCTAAACTTCCCAAGCTTCATACTCAGGATTCACAAGGTCAGCAATTTGATCATCTTCCGTGAGATAGAGAGACGGAACAACAAGATTGATGACAAAACGCTGCAGTTTATGCGATTTGAGAACTGGTTCTACAAGCTATTGCCAGTTGAGATAGTTTGAATCATCGAGCTTCTCGGTGATGGAGTTTGGGAAGGATTGAGAGATGAAATTCGAAGGAGCAAAAGCCATGGATGAACGGATCGGAAACTTGCAAAGATACGATCACTGCAAAAAATTGGCTCTAGTACCATCTATGATAAAGTGAGGAAGAAGAGAGAAAACAGATATTATTTCAGACTGAAAAAAGTTAGTTAGAGTTAGTTATAAAAGAGGTATATGTAGACCTCTGAACCTCTGAACTAACCATAACAGAAACTAACAGCCTAACACAGAGGGCTGCTGTTAGCAAAAGCTAACAGCCCTTACAATCATATTAAAAAACTGTTTACACAGTTATACAATCACATACTCTAATAGGGAAGAAAAAAAAAACAAGAAACGAACAAACAAATAAGTACTTAATCAATTTATGAAAATTCAGTAATCATTAAGGTAAACATAGAGTAAGAATTTAAATTTTTAAACACCGAAGAGCCAGAAAGCTTACAGCAGTTGTAGTTGAAGTAGCAACATTTTCTTTTTCATCATTCTGGATGCCAGAGAAAGGTAAAATAAATTAGCAAAGACTCTAATAAAATTTCAAATGAAAGTTTACTGAGTTAAGGGGGCATACCTCAAATGCCGGAACAGAATATTTACCAGAAAGTATGCCGTGAGCCAATTTTGTTCTGTCAATAAATGAGACTATAATTAAAAGGGTCTCTACCTTGAACTACCTTTCATAAACAACTTATTCCATGGAGGAAGCAGGAAGTTCTTCTACAACTTACAAGTACTGTTATACATATGGGATTATTTACACAAATAACCTATCAATTCCGTCTTTAGTAAATAATAATAGTATTATTATTTAGTTTATATATTATATGTTATGTTTAAATAGTTTATTACATTTTGCATTAAAAAAAGTAGGTTATTACATTTTTTATTACTACTATTACTTATTTTATTATAATATATCTTATGCTTTAAATATATATAAGTAGAGTCTTAGAATGTGGGATTTTGGCCTAACTCAACCCCAAAAGCTAGCTTATAGGGTGAGGGTTGTCCACCACTTATATACTCTATCTTGACACTATTTCTAGCCGATGAGGGACTTGGGTTTTTCTCAATATAAAGAAACTAAGCTGGACTCAAATTGAAGTCCAACAAACCAAAATAAGAGAGGAGAGAAACACATAAAAAGGGGAACACGTTATGCAAATGTTCACGTAAAAAGGAGGGAACTTAAAAAGGCAAGATTTTTTTTTTTTTTGATCGGCCAAAGTTAGTTGTTAAATGTTAGTATTTTTGTTAGTGGAGGGATTCGAACCCACGACCTCTCCCTCCTTCCCCTCTTCAAACTTTTTTCCCAACCAACCTTATATCTCCACTTAAAAAGGCAAGATAAAAGAATTAATAGGGGGGACAAAAACAAAATGGTTTAAAAAATTAAGGTGGCGTTTGGTTTGAGTGTTTATTTTCTGAAAATAATTTTCATTTTCAAATTTTCAAGATTTATAAAACATGTATCAAGAAGAAAGTACTCTAAGGTACTACCGTGTTTTCGCTTCTTCAGAAAAGTTTTGAAACGTTGAATTGTTGTTTTCAGTTTTCGACATGCTTTTGAAAATATTTCCAAAGAAAATGTTTTCTAAATTTTAAGCAAACATATTTTCACCCTTGTTTTCTATTTTCTTTAAAAATGAAAACAGAAAACATTCAAACCAAGCGCAACTTAAAAAACCTTAAAACCCAAAAACAAAAATGGAGCAGCAATGTAAAACAAAGGAACAAACATGATTTTTCACCACAAATGTTGAAGTCGCAGCTGCTTATTCGCAGGTGTACAACGATTTGATGGCAAAACATGGCTGCAATCACTGTGGCAGGAAACCCTCACCACACCTGTTCCAAATCCACAATGGTACTCTGCATATCACCACTAAAGTGGGCACGATTGACTACTTTTAGCAGCTCAAGGATGATAAAAATGATTTCAAAAAGAAATTGTTGAAGATAATTGAGAATCACAAGGTAGTGTTAACCTTATTTGGGATGAGAAGTTTAAGAAGGTTAGGAAGGTAGCCAAATTATCTTGGGTGAATGAAAATGTTTTAGAGCAAGAGATAAGGAATCTTGTTAATGGAATGGAAGTGTTCAAAAAAAGGTATGAAATAGAAGGGAGTGTTTTAAGGCCTTACACAGGTGCAATATTGTTAAAAATTGGGCAAGATATCAAAAGTTTAGAAATGAGACATGGAAAGTTGTGAGTGACGAACAATCCAAAGCTTTTAAGGACTTTTACTCAGATCTTGGAACAAAGAATGAAGAATGTAAGACATATAAGCTTGCCAAGAATAAGGAAATGAAATGAAAACATTTGGATCAAGTATGATGTATTAAGGAAACTAAATTTTTCTCACACATCAAGATATCAAAATTTTCAATGTTTTCTTTTAACTCTCAAACTTGAATTTTGCTATAGTAATCCAATTTTTGTTTGTCTGCTTCTATTTCTAATCCTTCCATATTGGTCAATCCTTGTCTATTTTTGAAAAGCTTACAGAAATAGTTATCCCATAGCTCTTTAATATCTTGATATATAACAAAAATTGAGTAAATACAAGGGGTAAAACTTATGAGCCATACTATGAAACTACAGAAAAAGGTATTTGTGCATAGATTAAGAAAAGAGACTAAGAATGCAGAGAATCAATTCAGATTTATGTCAGGGACTCAGGATGGTCTATATAACAGAAGCTATTTATCTTCTAATGGGGTTGATTGAAAGGTATCAAAGAAACAACGAGACTTACATAGAGTTCAAATTGAGTTAGAGAAATTATACAATCAAGTGTCAAGAGACGTTCTGTGGAAGAAGGCTTGCAAAAAGAATGTATGATAGGATAACTACTAGTATGGAAACTCCTAGAGGAAAGGTTAAGAAAATTCCTATAAGGATAGGTTTCAATCAGGGCTCATAGACCTTAAGTTCAAACTTATTCAATATAGTCTTCAATGTGCTTTCATAGTATTAGAGCATGTAAGTGCTGTTAGCTTTGGCTAACAGCACTCCTTTGTAAATAAGCTGTAGTTAGTAATTAGCAAGGCTGTAGTTAGTAGTTAGCCTTTTATTTTGCACACCTGTATGTTCACTGAAGCTGCAATGCACAGCTGTCAGTTTTCATCTACTTAGTGGTGAGAGGTTATAAATACCTCACATGCACAGTTTTGTAACCGATTCATTCATTCTTTCTAAATAAAAGAAGTTCATTACTGTTCATCTCTCTCTCTTTCTCTCGTTCAGTTTCTCTAACACATAGACATACAAAAGATTATTTGTAAATGCATGCTTTTTGTGGATGATACAGTTTTGATTGAGGAATTAAGGGAAAGATGTTAACTCAACTTGAGCTGTGGAAACAAATATTAGAGTTTCACTTAAGTAAGACTGGGACAATATATGCATTGAATTTTAGCAAGAATCAAGAAGAAAATGACTTATAGGTAAAAATTGGATATGTTTCTAAGTTAAGTATATGAGATCGATATTATAAATTGATGGGGGACATTAATGAAGTCATCACATGTATGATACAAGCTAAGTAATTAAACAGGAGAAAGACATGGGGAATTATTTGCCATTGCAAAGTACCTATCAAGCTCAAAGGGAAGTCAATTGTGATCCCGGGTTGGGGCGGATATGTACTGAAAAAGAAAATTAAAGCTTTGAAGCTGAATCTCAAAGCTTGGAACCAACATCATTTTGGTGTCATTCAGCAAAACATCAAAAGACTTGAAAGTGATATGAATAGATTGGAAGTGGAAAGTGAAGAGAGGCAGCTGAATGTTGATGAGCTGAAAAGGAGCAAAGAACTGCAACAACAGCTATGGTCTGCCTCACAGTCTTTTGCTTCACTCCTAAGGCAAAAGGCTAGATCGAGATGGCTCAAAGAAGGTGATTGCAATTCTAAATTCTTTCACCGGCTGATTAATTGGAAACGAAGAAGTAACATGCTCAAAGGGGTATTGGCTGATGGATGCTGGCTGGAAGACCCTAGCAGGGTTAAAGAGGCAATTAGAAGCTCTTTCCAAAAAAGATTTGAAGAACCAATGCTTGTAAGGCCTACACTAGATGGGGTGAGATTCCTGAAATTAGATCAGCATCATAATAATTTATTGGTGGCTCGTTTTGGGGAATTGGAAGTGCGAGACGCAGTATGGGAGTGCGGGAGTGAGAGGAGTCCCGGCCCGGATGGTTTAAATTTCAAGTTCATCAAAGAATTTTGGGATATTCTTAAACCGGATTTTTTGCGATTTCTGGATGAGTTTTATCTTAACGGTACTTTCCCTAAAGGAGGCAACGCTTCTTTCTTAGCTTTAATTCCTAAGGTACCTGATCCTCAGGGCCTTAATGAGTACAGGCCGATTTCCCTCATAGGCTGCATCTATAAGATCGTCGCTAAGGTGCTATCCTCTAGGTTGAAGAAGGTGCTGCCATTTATAATTGACAACCGCCAGTCAGCCTTCATTGAAGGGAGACATCTCTTGCAGAGCGTGATTGTGGCTAATGAAGTAGTTGATGAAGCTAGAAGGTGTAACAGTAGCTGCTTGGTGTTCAAGGTTGATTACGAGAAAGCGTATGACTCTATGAGTTGGGGATTTCTTTCGTATATGATGAAGAGGATGGGCTTTTGTCAAAAATGGATCTGCTGGATCGAGGGTTGTTTAACTTCAGCATCTGTATCTATTCTAGTAAATGGGAGCCCTACGGCTGAATTTAAACCACAGAGAGGTCTTAGGCAAGGTGATCCTTTGGCCCCATTCCTGTTTAATATCGTAGCAGAGGGACTCGCGGGTCTGATGAGGGAAGCACAGGAAAAGAACAGATTTGAAGGGTACAAGGTTGGTCAGAAGAAGGTGGATATCAGTTTGTTACAATATGCTGATGATACAATCTTCTTTGGGGTTGCTTCGGTGGAAAATGTCAAAACGATTAAGGTTGTCTTGAGATGCTTTGAGTTAGTGTCGGGGCTGAAGATTAACTTTGCAAAGAGTAGTTTTGGAGCGTTTGGGGTGGATGAGCATTGGATAAACTATACTGCTAGTTATCTAAATTGTAGAAAGCTGATGGTACCTTTTGCATATCTGGGCGTTCCTATAGGGGCAAATCCGAGACGGTGTGAGACTTGGGCATCCTTAGTGAGGAAGTGTGAGAGTAAATTAGCGAAATGGAAGCATAAATTTTTATCCTTTGGGGGCAGGCTGACTCTCATCAAGTCAGTCCTGAACTCCTTACCTACTTTTATGTTTTCTTTTTTCAGGGTTCCTAAGAAGGTGGTGGACCGTTTAGTGAGGCTACAAAGGAGATTTTTTTGGGGTGGAAATGATGATCATGGCAAGATTGCATGGGTTTGATGGGAAGTGGTGTGTCAGGACAAATTGAAAGGAGGCTTGGGAATTCGGGACTTAACGCGTTTCAACACAGCACTACTTGGAAAATGGAGATGGAACTTGTTCCATAGCCAAGGGGAATTGTGGTCACAAGTCCTGGAATCAAAGTATGGTGTGTGGAGTAGCCCTAATGTTGGCAGAAGGTCTGCTATTGAATCTTTTTGGTGGAGGGATCTGAACGATGTATGTCAATCTTATAATGTGGACGGATGGTTCAATAAGGGTTGTAAATGGAATGTTGGATGTGGTTCTAGGGTTTTATTCTGGGAAGATGGGTGGAAGGACGACAGAGTTCCTTTGAGGACGAAATTTCCTAGATTGTATCAAAACTCCCAGCAACAGCAGCATTTCATTCAGCAGATGGGATCTATATCACACGATGGTTGGGAATGGAAGCTTAATTGGAGGTGTGTTAGGGAGGGGGAAGTTGAAATGGCAATTCAATTTTTAGAAGACATCCAGGGGGTGGCCATACACCCAGAGCAGCAAGATAGTTGGAGGTGGGAGGAGTCCCCGAGCGGTAGTTATACAGTAGGAAGTGCTTACAAGCTGTTAAACAGGGTGATGGACATTCAGTCTCAGGAGGAGGTGTACAGTGACCTGTGGAAGCTTAACATCCCAAGCAAAGCCACTTGTTTTGCGTGGAGGCTCTTGCGAGATCGATTGCCTACTAAGCAGAATCTGATCCATAGAAATATCCCTATTGGAGATCATAGCTGCCCTTTCTGTTCTAATTGTGTTGAGGATGCATCACATGTATTCTTTAGCTGCCACAAGATTTTGCCGCTATGGTGGGAATCTATGGGCTGGATTAATGTGGTAGGGGTGTCCCCGGTTAACCCCCTTGATCATTTCCGTCAACACAACTATTGTAACCTTGCTGGTCTTAACGTTCAGAGATGGTATACTTGGTGGATTGCCTTGACATGGACCATTTGGTTCCATCGCAACAGGATCCTGTTTCATAACAAAAGCTTTAACAGGTCTAAGCTGATGGAGGACGCTCTTTTTTTTTGCTGGTCAAGGCTAGCACACTTGGAGAAAGGCTTTGATATCCCTTTCTACATCTGGTCTAGCCATATTAGAGAGGGTTTTTGTCATTAGGGACGGGTGTTTTGTGGCCAACTTGTGGGCTGTTTTAGTTTGACCTTTGGCACCCTATTTTCAGGCTTTTTATCTTGTATTAGGTTGCCAAAGCTCTTTTAGGCCTTCCGTTTGGTTTTTCCTTTACAGTACTGCTTGTACTTATATTTCATATATAATATATTATATTTGCTGATCAAAAAAAAAAAGCTCAAAGGGAAGTTTTATCATACTACTATACGACTAGCTATACTCTATGAATGTTGAGCTCCAAAAGAACAAGATAAAAAAAATGGGAATAACATAACTGTATCTTAAGATGAATGTGTAGTCACACACATAAACAAAGATAACAGAATGATTCTATATAAGGAGATATTAAATTTAGGCGCATGCAAAGAAGTCCACCAGAGGCCCAAGTAAACAGAGTAGATTGCATGATTTTTAACCCTATGAAAAGGGGGCTAAAGGGAGACCAAGAAGGACATTAAAAGAAATTATTAAAAGGGATCTCACGGTGGACAACATCCCCAAGAATTAGGTTTTTAATTGAGCCCAATGGAAAACTATGATTCATGACTTCATGTAGTCAATCTCACCTAGCGAGACAAGGCTATTGTTGTTTCAACTTTCAATATCTATTTGAGCTATTTTATCAAACTGACTTGATTAATTAATTCTAAATATAAACAAAAAAAAATGCTATTTTTGTTGTAAGCTTTGGGGAGTTGGCAAAGTTTTGAAAAAAATAATCAATCTTGTTACACAATGATGTCTCACTTCATCATGTAAGTTTAAAAGCTGACCGAACATTTCATCTTCTGATTTTTCATTCTCTTCCATACATGCACAAACAAAGGACCAATACACATGTATTCACAATGACAAAACATGACTACCAAATAAGATATTGTAATAGTAATCTAATAACCTAAAATAAGCTAGCTACTTAGCACATGATAGGTTTGTTAACTTATATATGCAAAAGGCATTTTAAACAAAAGTTCTATGATTTTGATTATAAGCTTTTGTAAACACAATAAACTAATCCAAACATGCACTTACAGCTGCATATTTAGGTCTACAGTGGGATCAGCAGGAGACATCTCAAATGCCTTCTTTAGACTTTGGTTCAAATAGTACCTAAGAATGAAATTACAGAAATTGAAGTAAATGCAAACAGAGTTCAAACAGTTGCAAGAAAATAAAATATGAACAGACCGTGATGTGAAGGATCTTGTTGAAAACACAACTTGCATAGTTGCTGCCATGTAACAACTGGAAGAAAACAAAATGAAATACAAAAGTGTGAAAGTTGTATTTTATAATAAGCAGAAAATCGTAGGTACCAACTCTACCTGTTTCCAATATTGACCAATCCTGTATATCCAGGTCCAAAAATTGGATCTACTTCTTGTCCACTTTCTTGGATTCGATTCCAATCAAAATTCGTATTTTGATCAAGTTCTCTTTCAGCAGTTGTCATTTCAGTCTGAATATAAGAAATTGGACCAGTTTAAAATATTAAGAGTCAAGTAATATTTAAATTTAATTAATTTTAAGTACACTCTTACACCATGCCTGTTGGAGTAACAAGATAAAAGTTTATTCTCAAGATAAATAATTAATATATTTTTTATTGTGTGTGAAAAGTATCATTTCAAGATAAATTATTAACCTTTCGTAGTGATGAAAAGTCAATGCCAAAAAATGCCAGATGCTGTGCTAATTGGGGATCCAAGACACTTTCATCCTCTGGATAAGAGTAAACATCTGTGCTGTCACAATACATTACCCATAATTAGCACACCACAGAAAATGAAAAAAGCTCATCATTAACTGCATAGAGTATATTTAGATTATATAGAAACATATCTATTTAGTGTGAAACAAAGCACCACAGTGTGACAAATGTACTTACATAATGACACCTTTAAACCTCAATTGATAAAATCATGATAAATTTCTAACTTATCTCTTTCAACATGACAGAGTGGAAAAGTGGCAAGTTGGCATCTAACTTTCAATGTACAAACTTCTATCTTTAAATATACCTCACCAGATAAAAATCACATGGTGTTTGGGATGAATCAAATGGATAAACACAAGTTAAAAAAATATCATTCTTTGAAATGGTTTAGAATTTTGCACATAATGTATGGTGAATCCAAGCTTAAAACTATTAGAAAACAATTCCACTTTATCTTATCCCCATCCCTTCCACTCTTAATAAAATGAGAGAAACTGCCTATGCTTAATTTCATAAGGAAATACTCTTCCGTCAGCATTGGGAATTTCAAATTTGAGATATTAAAATTGATAATTAACTTTATATTTAATTAGGATTTGAATTTTGAACAGGAGGAAAAAATACAGTTTAGCAAAAGCTACATCATAATCAACTGACCAGATCATTAAAAAATAACAATTGAAAAAGGAAAGAAAAACCTCACAAATTGTAACCCAGAAATAATCAGAAGGGCATAATAGTTTCCTTTCACAATTACAGACTGCAAATCATACAAGTAAGCCATTGATATTAATCAAAGAACACATAAAAGCCAAAACACAATATTCGGCAAGAAGGCATCACCTGCAGCTTCAAGATCAGCAGTGATAGTTCCAAGCTTTACAGCAACAGGGAAGCCTGTCTCTTGGTAATGCTCAACAGCATGGTTGTTTCCACCAGTTCCACCCCACATTTTCCTCCCACAAAGAATCATTCCATCAGTCAGGTTTAGCCAAAGATTGTCTTTCTTGTCACATTTAGCACATTTCCACCCGGATGGTGGAATAACAACACCATTGCCAATTTGTTGTAAATTCGTTGCATAGGAACTAACTTTCTTCTTATCAGCAGTCCATGCTGCAAGTTGCTCCTTTCGTTCAGCACCCTCAGCTAGTAAGATTGCATCAACTGCCAACCTTACCTAAAATATTTATAACAAATGAGATAACTAAACTAAACTCCTATATAGCATACATATTCTCTTGAAATAATGAAAGGGGGAAATAAATAGAAAACTAAAAAGAGGAGAATAAGTACCTTCTCTGGCAATTCCACAGAAGGGAATGGAAGAGAAACATACTCAGGCAATATAACTACACTATGAGTTTCCTCATATTCAGGCTCATTGTTATCAAATCCCCCATCAACACCTAGAAATTAATAAGAGAGATAAAATTTATTGTACCCGAAAAAGAAACAGCTGATTGTCAAAAACTTAAATAGTGGAAAGAATAATGATCTAGCTTTTACAAAACTGCCAAACTGATTACTCCACAACCCAATACCTAGAATGTTAGAGCAAGGTTTTAAATTGCGGCCACAGTCGCATTTAAGTTTTTGCGATTATGAGTATTGATGCGGATTGAGGTTGTTGTGGTGTGTATTGTGCACACCTTAACACAATTATATTAAATTTCATGTATTATTAATTTACTATATACTCCTATTAATCCATAATAATATATAATTAATATTATCTCAATCCCCACCTGACGAAGCCACATGTCTCACTCACACCACACACATACATGTTGAGATCGACCCATTCAGCCCAAATCCCCCAACACTGACCCACATGGACACACCCAACTCATGTGCGCACACACAGTAAAACCCCACCTTGTTCCAAAATTCCCTTCCCAGATACAACCACAACCATCCAAACACACACACACAAACGACTCTTCTCCTCCCTCCACACACAGAAGTCACATTAATAGCTGCTGGAGATTGGGAAGATGCGAACAGTGGAGGTCTGGTGGGTGAACGGTGGACCTATGCTCATGAATTTTGATGAAGGGCAAAGCTGCGAACTACAAAGGCTTCAATTCCAGAGAAGCAGAAAAGGTTACAAGTTTGAAGAAGGTTTTTGGGGGAAAGAATCAGACAAAACAGCATTTTCAAAGCTCTGCTGAGGCCGGAACGATGTTTAGTTGCACAGCCAAAATACGCGATTTCTTTTCACTCCGCAATATCATCCTGTAATGGTATCATTGAGGGGCAAAACCGTTTTGTTACACCCAGTTTTTGTGTAACGGAGCGACATCTAAAACATTGATTAGAGCTTGTGACAAACAAGATATGTAAGTGAAAAACAAGATATATAAATGAAAAACACAGAAGTCGTCCTTAACAACTGAACAAAGATTGAAAACGAACACAGAAATAGTCACAAAGCACATCATGATGTTTTCTCATGAGATGCATGATCACAAATATTGCCAAGAATGAAGTGATTTTAAATTTAACACACCTATAGCCAAGAGAGTAGGTTTCTTTGAAGGCCGATCTTCTGGAACTAACTTATTTGTCTGCTTTATATGCAAATAGACAGGATTTCCAGTCTTCTCATAATTCCAAGCAACAAAATCCTTCCCGAAAGCAAGAAAAGTACACATGTCGATGAACAAACCACCTTCCGACCTCTAAAACTCATCAGAAAAAAAATAAAAAAATCAGCACCAAATATCCATTTCCTGCAATGTGAAGCTCTATACACATTGTAACATACTAAAAAATCCACCATTTCCAATTGCAGGAATCCAAAACCATTCACACTAACATCTTAAACTCCCAATGTTGAAAAACCACAAAATCATTCGCATAATAAAACCTAATGCCTAAAATTCTGAACAACAGTCAACCAAACAAACAGCGCGGTTACCACAAATTACTCAATGCCTTCGAATTCTAAGAAGAATTATCAAATTAGAACAATCGAAGAACAACACGAAGTTGTTTCAAACAAGAATCCATCATTTCCAGAACTATACGAGAGAAGAAAAACATCACCGGAGAGTCGAACGAAACGCAGCATTCGTGCTTGTAGATGCGATTGGTGGGTTCGGGGATCCGAACCCGGGAGAGATTGGAGCGGAGCAAATCCAAGGGTTCGATTGTCATCGTCGTCCGCTGAAACACCGAAAACCCTTGGCGGAAGAACAAGAAAAGTGATAGAAAAGAAGAAACGCGAGAACTTAAAAGAAAAAGAAAGAGAGGAAAAGAAAGAAATGAGTATTTTTCAAGTCTTGGCACGATACAAACAGTCTCACTTTCACTAGGTGCTTTGCTTCGATTGAGTGTGCTTCTTTTGGAAAGGGGATTTTAAAAGTGGACCGAATGTGAATCGGTAATAGACCCGTCTTTTTTTAACTCAAAAAATTATATTTATAATTTTTATAATTTATATTCTCTTCGATCATTCATATTATCAATAATATACACACAAAAAAATATCCCTTTTCTTGTCCACTAATTTTAAATAATTTTACCGTTTTCAGTTTTTTTATTGGATCCTTTTTAGTTTTTAAACTTCTACTACTATATTTTAATAACTGCTCATTAATCTAATGTTGTTAGTTATTTTTTATTAATCTTATTTGTAATTTTTAACTTCTAAATCTTTTTCCCTTTTCTTTTATTTTTATTTAAAATCTATATCATTAATAAAGAGAGTATTTTTTGTCTATATTATTAATAAAGAAAACATCCATTTTGATGTACACAAATTTAAAACATTTTTATCTTTTTTAGTTGTTTTTACTGGATCCTTTTCTGTTTTTAAACTCTTACTACTATCTTCTAATACTACCTAATAATCTTGTGTTGTTAGTTATTATTTATTTTTTAACTTCTAAATCTTTTCCTATTTTCTTTTATTTTTATTTGAAATATGTAGAAAGACATGAAGTATCTCTCTCATCCTAGTTTATATAGAAAACAAATAATTAATTTATCAATGAAAATAAAAATAAATTAGTTAATTTAATTGATAATATTATAAATTTAAATCTTATTCAAAAAATACTCATAGAAAGTATTCTATTTATCCTAATAAATTAGTCACAAATCACATTTGGGGAAAAATATTTGTTCTAGAATAAGTGTCACATTTTGACTTTTCAACCAAACATTAATTGATATTTTCCACCAATATTCTAATAAATGTCACTTTAATTTTTGAATCTAATATTAATACCACTCTTTTCATCTATTTAATAAGGTTAGTTTTGCAAAATTATTAATTTTTTTCATCTATTTATCAGACTTTCCTAGTCTGTGTAAAAAAACTTAAGATGACACTTATTTTGGAACAGAGAAAATAATGATAATATTTAACGACAATACATATAATTCAAGGAATGATTTATTTCTACAAATGAATTTGCTTGTATTATTAATAGATCAATAAATGCATCCACTTGCATGAATAATGAATAGACATCTTTTACATTAA
The DNA here is from genome assembly GCA_013407115.1 of Glycine latifolia. NCBI lineage: Eukaryota > Viridiplantae > Streptophyta > Magnoliopsida > Fabales > Fabaceae > Glycine > Glycine latifolia. The sequence continues at coordinate 16,272 of QARZ01041040.1, forward strand.
ATTAAGGGTGTAAAAGAAATTTAACAAATAATACATCTTAAAGTGGGTCAATGTTTCTTATAAGTATGACCAAAATAATATACTCATTTATTTTTTATAAAAAGGACTAAAAGGAATACTCTATAGTCCTTACTTTATAATTATAACTTACAACAACATAATTTATAATAATTAATAAAGATAATAGTTTTCGTTGATATCCTTGTTAGAGTCAGAGGGAGCTCAAGAGGATCAAGAAGCTGAATCTCTAAGACTACAAAGTATTTAGGCATTTTTTCATGTCAAATCAATTTGATTGGTAGTTATAATTTGTGTATGAGATAAAACTTTCTATGATCTATTGCATAAAGCTCATACATGTTTTTGCATCCATATTTTCATAAAAGCATAAGTTTTGTGAAAAAGCTTTTCTAAAACATAAAGATTTCATGGTTGCATAAAAAGACAAAGTGTTCAATGTTTAAGTTTTTGGGAAAATAATTTTCACTACTTTAATCAATTACCAGCTAATGGTAATCTATTACTTAAGCTTTCAAGAATACTTTAATCAATTACAAGAGCATGGTAATCGATTACACTTCACAAAATCACAGAAAAGTCTTCATGTGATAATCGATTATGATATTGTTGTAATCAATTACTTGGTGCGTGTTTGAAACAAAGACTGGTTGTGATACTCGATTACATTGCGAATTAATCGATTACATTGCTCATAAATCTTTTTCAAAAAGTTCAAGAACACTTTAATCGATTAAATGTGTTAACAATCGATTACATAAGTAAATTTAATCGATTAAATTAGTGAATCAATCGATTACTGATAGTTACAAATAATTTTCTATAAATAGTTGTAGGGTGTTTTGAAGAAAAATAACAAAATATCAAAGTATTTTCATGGGCTTTATGAAGTAAGAAAATATTCCAAGTGTTAAACTCTGTTAAACCCACAAATCCTCAAGCTTCAAGATTTCTAAAAAGGATTTCTTTTTTGGGCAAGCTTTCAAAAGAAGTTTTGGAAAGAAAGTTCTGAAGTAGCTTATTTCATTATTGGTTCAAGTCTGGTAATCTTTTGCATACATCATTACTAGATCATCAGGTGTTTTCTTTCTGTACAACTTTGTTGTGAATTCTTTTGAGTCTTTTTTTGTTTGTAATAATAACAATAGGTTTTCTTAAGGCTTTTCTAGGATAGGTGTTCCTAGAGATAAGAGTAGAGATAGGTGTTATCTATGTCTTGATCACAAAGATTCTAAGTGAGTTAAAAGTCTCATTCTTAATCTAGATGTGATTAAGAGTGGTTGTAAAAAGCTTGTAAGAACAATTTGTTATTAATGGAACTCTAACTTACTAGTTAGAAGAATTGGATGTAGCTTCTCCAGGTTGAGAAGTGAACAAGTATAAATACTTGTATTGACTACTTTCTTCTAATCTTTTCTTGCTGTTATAATTTGTCATTCATTGGTGATGCATTTCTTAATCAACAGGAAAATTTTTTGATTGCATTCTATGAGCAGATGTTTGATTGGTTGGAAGCTTTCTTGGACTGTTTATGATACGAGATCAACCAATTCACCCCCCTCTTGGTTCTTGTGTGTTGTTCATACTATTTTCAATTCACATTTCTTTAAAAGAAAATTACACAAAATATCCTTGTGTTTTAATCTCTACAATGCCCTCCCTTATCTAGTTGTTTAAACCTAAAGGGTTGTGTGTAACGTAAAAACGGATGTCAGAGTAATGTTTTTCAAACAATTAAAAAAGATTTGCATAGGGGTAAAAAAAGCAAGAATATTTTGTAAAGTGACAATATACCACAAGAAGGGGGTTAAATTGTGGTTTCATAAAGTTTTAAATCCTTTTTGAAGGAAAACAAGTTTCTGATATAAGTTAAAAGGAGATTATTCAAAATAAAGAATTGTTCTAAGCTCAGAACGAAAATGCAATTAGTTTTGGAAAAAGAGTTCTTACAATTCATAGCTCTATTTCAAAACGAGTTGCTTGTTTACAAAGACTTAAGTGGAAAGGTTCAGTTTTAAGAGTATTTGTAAAGGTTTTATGTTTTAATGATTAATAAAAACAATAAACACATAAAACCACAAAATCAGTGCAGAGAGAGAAAGGGAGAAAGATGCACATAGATTTTTATACTGGTTCACCCCAACCTTGTGCTACGTCTAGTCCTCACCTTTCAAGATGAGATTTCACTAACACAACCAACCACTGTTGGACCAGCAAATCACTGCATTTCAACAACCTGCCAACACTTCAACTAGACTTCACACCTAGCCACAACCAACACCACTAGTAACAACCTTGTCCTCCATTAGTAGACTTTTGACAACAAAAGAGATTGTGTTTTTGACTGCACAAACATATATCTTCACCTCACAAGAGGGTTTCCACTTACGAAAATACAATCTCCCACTTCTATCTTAGATCTATTATAGATTATAAGTTTTTTACAAAAGTGGGTCTCTCTCTATTGAAAAGGTTGAAGCATCAATTGAAAACAGTATGAACAATACACAAGAACCAAGAGGGGGGTGAATTGGTTTAACTTGGTTTTTTAAAAATTCTTTAAACAATCAGAGTAATCAAGATTGTATCACAAATCAGATTAAAATATCATCCAAATAATCTATGATTAAAATTGAAAATTAGGAAATAAATCTATAACCTAATTCATTTTCAATCCTAAATATATTCATAATTATGAAAATTGAAAAGAGGATTGAAGAAGATGATGAACATTCACATAGAAATTAGAATACCAAACTAGAACTCAAATTCTCTTTGCTTGGACTGAATCATTAAATTGATTGATTATTTAGCCTTCCATGATCATCATCAATGTAAGAGCCACAAAATTTGTATGGGAAAAATAAAAGAACAGAGATGAAAGGAAGAAGAAAATAAAGAACAATGAAGAACAATTGAGAGAAAAAGAGAAAGAACTTTTTAATTCTGAAAACTTCTAAAAGAAACTACAAATTTTGTTTGTGCTCAAAAGAAGTATGTCTTTTCACTAACTAATTGCACTAAAATATAGTGACTGAGTTAGTAGGAAAGAATGGGTCATGATTAGGCCCATCTAATCTAACTAATTACTAATTACACCAATTTGCAACCCAAAACTCAAGTGCAGGGACCTAAAATGACCCTCAAAATGACAAAATTGGCCTCGGCTTATCTCTGACAAAATTGTAGATTTTTTCCATATCTTTCTAGGGACTACTCATATGTGTCATTTGGAGTTCTGTAGAACTCTCTAGGTCTTGCACAAGGAAGATAGGTCAAGTAAGCAAAAAAATTTGAAAATAAGCAACAATTATCAATTAAGTTCACTTGTTTTCCTAAGACAAAAACTGAGTTAGAATGAGAAAATAAAATTCCAAGAGAAGTCAAATAAGCTAAGAAGAATAGAAAAATATTAAACTAAAAACAGTCAATCAAAATACCCCACACTTAAACTTTTGCACTCCTGGGCAAAACTAAAAGAAAGATTAGGAGAAAATTCAAACTAAAGACCACAAACTAAAAGAAAGGTATGAACAAGGCATAGACAATTAATCCTAACAATGCACAAAGTGAGAAAGATGAAAAATGGAAGAATGATATTAAGGTAACAAACAATCCATGAACACATGATCACAAAGTGCAAAGTGAAAAAGTAGTCAAGTTAAAATTAAGAATAAACTAAGGTGATAGAAATCTCTCAGAGTAACACTCAACCTCTTCTAATGTGTATGGGTTTATGTTTAAACTCAAACACCACATGTAACTAGCACATCGAAATTTTGACAAGACTATAAGTCATTCAACTTGAAATACACATGCATCAAAAGATCAAAAGGACTTTATTGGTTTGTAATGTATGGCTTTAGGTAAATGGTGGATAAAAGAAGGATATTTAGGCTAAAACTAAGAGAAAAGAGGGGCAATGAGGAATAAGCCAAAAAGTAAAGCGAGGGGTAGAAACAAAGAAACAATGTGGAGAACAATAAAAGAACTTATACGAATGAAAATGAACCATAACAACTTTTATTACATTTTTTTCTTGTACTTTTTTTTCTTTTTTTTTTGAACTTTTGCTTTTTAAACTCTTTCTTTTCTTTTCTTTTCTTTCCAAATCAAAACAAAATAAAAATACCCCACATTTGTTTGAAACTCACTCCCAAAATAATTTCAGGACCCATTTTCTCTCTAAAGTTAAGATAACATGGTTTTCCACTTTTTGGCTTGTAATGAGTTACACAAGAAAGAAAAGGTTAAAGGCTCAAAAAGGGTGATAATGGATATCAATGCAAGGTATGTTTATTTGGCTAATGGCTAAAAGAAAGAAGGCCTAAATGATCTCGATCAATGCATGTGCAAAAAGGAATGACAAGAGAGACAAGACAAAACCTAGAGTAATCTAGCACAAGGGTGAAATCACACATGAAAGAACATGAATGAAATAATGTGATTCATCCACAAAGGCCCAAAAACTCACAAGGCATAATTCTATCACACATGATCCATCTTAAATTCTATTTCTCAAGCCTACTTATCACTTCAACAATTGCAACAATGATTCACATCAATCATGAAACCTTTCAATCCAACAAAAATTAGTACATTTTTCACAATTTATACAAGTTATAAATCCTATGAAAAACATGAAAAGTGCCTAAATTCTAATTTTTATTTTTTGAATGTAAAAATAGAATAACAATGAAACAAAACAAATGCAGCAAAACAATAACAGAAATAGAAAACAGAAAATAGAAAATATTTTTGTATTCCTTCACCTCACACTTGAAATGCACATTGTCCTCAATGTGAGTATGCAATGAAATGTAAACAAAGAGACAACAAATAAAAGAAGAGAAAAGGAAACTCCCAAAATGTCATTCAAGGCACATCATCACATAAAATTGGCAAGACCACAGAGAGATCTGCCACAAGCTCCTCCTTAGTGGTGGTGTAGTTAGCTTGAGTTGCATCTAAAGTGTGTGAAGCATAAGCAATGACATGAGATCGTTTATCAACTCTCTGTGACAATACATCCCCAAGTGCATAATTAGAGGCATCCAACATGAGCTCAAAGGGAAGTTCCCAATCTGGTGGTTGCATGATGGGAGAGGTAATAAACTTCTTCCTTAATTCCTCAAATGCCTCTTTGCAAGGCTGGTCAAACATAAAGTCTACGTCCTTTTGGAGAAGCTTGGACAATGACAGTGCAATCTTGCTAAAATCCTGGATGAATCTCCTACAAAAACCTACATGTTAAAGAAAAGAACGCACTTCCCACAAGAAGCGGTTAAGGTAGAGAAGTAATAACATCAATCTTGGCCTTATCAACCTCAATACCTCTACCAGAGACCAAATGCCCTAAGACTAAACCTTCATGTACCTTAAAATGACATTTCTCAAAGTTAAGAACAAGGTTAGTCCCAATGCATCAGTCAAGAACTCTAGAGAGACTATCTAAACGTGCATCAAAATAGGAACCATAAACAGTGAAATAATCCATAAACACCTACAAGCAACTCTCTAATAAATCAGAAAAGATACTCACCATGCACCTTTGGAAGGTAGCAGGTGCATTGCATAGGCCAAAAGGCATCCTAGTGTAGGCAAATGTGCCAAATGGACATGTGAATGTGGTCTTGTGTTGGTCCTCTGGTGCAATATGAATCTGCATGTAACCTGAAAACCATCAAGAAAACAATAATGTGACTTACCTGCCAACCTCTTCAGAACCTGGTCAATGAAAGAGAGAGGGAAATGGTCCTTGCGAGTTGCCTGGTTAAGTCTCCTGTAGTCAATGCAAACTCACCAACTATTGGCTACTCTAGCTGGAATCAACTCATTATCATGGTTTTTCACAACAGCGATACCTAACTTCTTGGGGACCACTTGGACAGGTGAAACCCAAGTGCTATCTGAAATGGGATAGATGATGCCTGCAGCTAGTAACTTCATCACTTCCTTCTTCACCACATCAAGAATAGTGGGATTCAGCCTCTTCTGTGGCTGTCTCACCAGCCTAGAATCATCCTCCAAGAGTATCTGATGCATGCAAATGGAAGGATTTATTCCAGGAAGGTCAGCAAGTGTCCATCCAATGGCCTTTTTGTGGCCTCTCAAAACATGCAACAACTTCTCTTCATGCTCAAGTGACAGACTGCTAGATACGATGACTGGAAGCTTCTAAGCATCATCTAAATATGCATATTTAAAGTGTTCAGGTAGTGACTTTTGTAACGACCCGCCTCGTCGCTACTATATCGCTAACTCTTAATCACGTCATTAGCATGTTTACACTAATGTAACAACCCACCTCGTTGCTACCGTATCGCTAACTCTCAATCACGCCATTAGCACGTTTTAATAATAATAATAAAAAGAAACCCTTTAATTTGATTATGAAAACGGTAGTAAATTTTTTTCCTTCGCAAGCACATAATAATCATCATCATGAAGCAAATACGTGAATAAGGTACACATGAGACATCTCAGATACATATACATACAAAACGTGGTTTAGTTGTAGGTACAATTAACCATGTCTAAAATGTATAAGTTTTTCAAAAGAAGCAAGAGATTAAACAACAAAGAGTAAACTATCAAAATACGACTCTTGGTTGGGATCTGATCCATCGTCATCCCGGCAACTCGGCGGCTCCAACCAAAAAGAGGTCATCTTCCAGGTCACCTACCGCTGTCCGTCTGCTCACACGAACACGGTTCGTGATCATCATAGGTACCAAACCACACGGTACAACAAAGCAAATGTGAATTTATCATGTAAAACAACAAGCTACAGATACCATCAAATAGGTAACCTTAGTTAAGGAAGACAATCCAAACATCATAATATCATCACAATATCCAAGCATTTCATTATGCAACCAACATGGATTGTCATCCAAAAACATTCCACAAGTCAACTTATAATGTCTAGCATGATGCATGCTCCTGACTCATCTCTCAGCATGCAATGTGGTACCATCCCGGAAATAGTCCATCTCGATGGTCAGATGATGCAGTAGCTTGTCAGGGTCACTCTGTCGTGCACAGGCCGCTCCCCCCCAGTGGTGATCAGCCATGGGTGTCAGAAGGAGTTCCAAACAGACGTGGCCCCCCAGTATCCCGTACCCTACAGCCAATCATCCTATTTTTGTCGTGCAAATGTAGTATGTCACTTGGGCATCATCAATGCATGACCCGACTAGGAACAAATCCTTCCTCACAAGGGTGACCTGCCATGCACCCCCAATGTACATACATACCGCCCCAATCACGGGCCGTCCCAACATGGGCTCATCGATGCATTGACCATGGTCCTTGCAAGGTTAACCACCCGGTCCCAACATCTCACGTGTCTATACATAGCATATCACCACGCACCATCAATGTATGACCCGGCCAGGAACAAATCCTTCCTGGCTAGGGTAACTTGCCATACACCCCCGTGGGTATCTATGTATATCCACCCTTATTCAATAACCATGGGCACCATCAATGTATGACCCGGCCAGGAACAAATCCTTCCTTGCTAGGGTATCTCATCAAGCATCCCCCATGGTATCAATGCACATATCATCATCTCATAAACCAACCTTCACTGTTCCAACATTATCATATATGTTCATTACATACACATCAATAGTGACACAACATAGACTAGGGAGCCGGTGTAAAGTATTGGGTGTCCGGGTTGGCACCTAGATATAATAACTTTATGATTATGAGGTAAGAACCCAAACAAGGGCAGATAAGGGCGGACAAGGTCAGACCTTGGATCTTATAAAATGCCAAGGACGGACCCAGCATTATGCAATCGATTACATAAGCATTTATAATCGATTAAAACGAACAGCACTTGCTTGATACAACAAGTAAGACTTTTGATTGTATTAATACCATGAACCTGCATAAGGTTGTCCTGATTACGAAAGCCGGATGGTACAAGGTAGGCTTTCTCAAAGAAAGGGTGCAAGCTCAACCGAGAAGGAAACCCGGTAGCTCTCAAAGAAAGGAGAAACAAGCTCTACCGAGTAAGGAACCCAGTAGCTCACAAAAAATAGACACGAGCTCTACCTAGTAAGAACCCCAAACCCAGTAGTCGACACCTCCACAAAACACCATTAACAAGGTGTTCTGGTAATTCTTATTAACAAACACCAACTTCACAAATAATGAGTTCTTCCAACATCAAAATCTTCACACAAGAACACCATCAAACATAAACATTTCACATCCCATTCATTACAAGACATAGTTTTTCTGGAAAAACAGCACACAATAGGGACATGCAGATATCTTCATAGTTGGACTCCCTAGCCCCTAACTATGGTATCTGAAACTGTTATTAACATAATAAACTCTCCCTTACCTAACCCAGAGTCCTTCTCGCACAGTCCAGTAGTGCTGTAACACGATCTTCTTAAGCGTGAGCTTGCCCGAACGCAATGTCCTCAGGGAAGCCGAGAAGGAAAGGGTCGGGCTCCGTTCTCTTCGAACTTTATGAAGGGCTGTCTAAAGCCTTCACTTCTGTCACGAGGTTCCTCTTAATGTAGAATTTCCGTGACAAGCTACAGTGGTCCTAGGTGGTTGAGGGTGTTTCAGAGTGGTCAGAACGAGTGGTTTCAGGTTGTGGGCAAGTTTAAAGAGAAAAGGAGAAAAAGGCGCAAAGAAGAAGAAAAGGAACACGCTTCTGCTGCGCACTCTGATGCCTATATATACACAACTGACAAGACGTGTCCACTATGTGTGCATGGGCAGCAACCACAGACCAACAGAGTTGACTTAACACATCCATCACCAAACACGCATACCAAGGCAGAAACACAACAAACAACAAGAAAGACTGCATGATCCTCTACAGGATGTCTCATGGCCTCAAAAATGTTGAAATGGACAACGTCATCACTAAACTCCATGGAAAGAATTCCTACATGCACATTAAAATTTGTGGTTGTCATCAAGAATGATCTCCCTAGGATCAATGTGGAACCATTATTGAAAGACTCATTCTCCATATCCAAAATGTAAAAATCTACAGGAAAAATCAAATTATTAACTCGCACCAGCACATCTTCAATAAGTCCAAGTGGAAGCGTAACACTCCTGTTGGCTAAGTGAATGACAACACCAGTGGGTTTCAAATCACCAAGATGTAGTGATCTGTAAACTGATGTGGGCATGACATTTATTGAGGCTCCAAGGTCAAGCATGACATCTATAAAAGTACAATCTCCAATGGTGCAAGGCACAGTGAAAGTGCCAGGATCTTTGCACTTCTGTGGCAAGGTGGATAGTGGGATGACAACAACAGTTTTTCCTTGTATAAGTGCAGAAACATTTATGTCCATCTTTAGTTGCTCATTTCCCTTTAGCTTCCTCTTGTGGGTGCACAAATCCTTCAAGAACTTTGCATATTTTGAAATCTGTTTGATGGCATCCAAGAGGAGAATGTTGACTTCCATCCTCCTGAAAGTCCCAAGCAGATCAAAATCAAGTTCCACTTTCTTTGCAAGAATGGATCTAAAAGGAAAGGTAGAGGAATTTGTTTGGGTGCAGAATCTGTTCTGGCACCATCATAATTTTTTCTTACCAGCATTTGTTGAATTTGGAAGCTCTGTGCCACTCCTCAAGGTAATAACACTCACATTCTTTGGATTAATAACTGGTTGTGCTAGAATATTGCTAGAACCTTGTTGCTGCATCTGGTTGACAGTTGTAGCTAATTATCCAATCTGAGTCTGTAGGTCTTGGATTGTGGCACTGACATTTTGTTGAAACTGAATGTTGGTGGTTGCCATTTGCTTCATCAGGTCCTCTAAGAAAGGTCTAGAACTGCTCTCCACAGATTGTGCAAGTGTAGGTGCAGGCTACTGGAATTGTGGATGTTGTCTGAATGGGGGAGGTTGGTATTTGTTGTTGGAGGGTTGATATTGCTATTTTTAAGGTTTGAATGACTGTTGTTGTTGTGGACCAGGACCATACCTCAAATTTGGGAGATCTATCCAACCAGAATTATAAGTGTTGGAGTAAGGATTATATTGTTGTTGAGGTCTGAATGGTTGTCCAAGTTGTATGGCAGAAACTTCAGTAGTCTGTTCTATTTCTTGAAGAGTAGGACATGATTCTGTTGGATGATCAGGTGCACAGTAGATACCACACAACCTTGGTTGATTGGTTGCCATCACATTTTGTTGTTTACCAATGACAAGTTGTGTCACAAGGGATGTCAATTCTGTCAGTTTATTCTCCAACCTCTAGTTATCAACAACCATAGAAACAGAAACTTCATTTGCAACCACCTTGGATGTTGCAGTTCCTCTAGTACCAAATTATTGATAATTGGCTATCATGTTAGAAATCAACTGTCTTGCTGTAACATCCTGAAATTTCGATAACTGAAAATATATGTTTGATGTATTTGTTGAGATTGTTTGATTATTTGATTAATTTAGATTGGTTGATTTGTTGTGCATTTTACCCTGGTGCAATTGCTTGGTATGTATGTTAAGTTGTGCGTTGTTTGTTTGAGCTGCGTTGAAAATTGAGTGATTTCGAGTTTGACCCGAAACCTATTTTAGTAAAATCACCATTTTGGATTGGTTAACCGTTGGATCACCTTTACATTTTAAAAGTAAGCTCCTAACCCATATATGTAATTGTTGACCGTTGGGATTGGCGAAATAACAACTTAAGCGTGAGATATTAATTTTTCACAGAAGCATAAATTTTAAAATTGGATCAACTCGTCCAGGCGAATTTTGGCAGGCATTTTGACTCACCTGGGCGAGTCAAGTCGGTTAGAAGTACATACCAGTAGCTTAAATCACGAAAATGGAGCCTCCTTTTTCCCCCAAACAGCACCCAAGTCCCCCACCATCCTCCTCCATCAGCCACGGCCATCGATGACCACCACGAGCCACCGCCGCTTGCCGTTGGACCACCGCATGGAGCGGAACCATTTAATTGGAGCAGAATCTTAAAAACTCCTTTTGAAGTTTTGGTAGAGAACTAAGCTTCCAAATCCTTCTTTCTTGGTTTCCTTTGTCTTTTTCTAGCTAGTTAAGTTTCTCTTAGTGTTTCTTGGGTTTTGGGTATCATTGTTGGGAGTTTTACACATCCTTTGAAAACCCTTTGAAAATGAGATGTCGTAATAGTCTCCTTTTTATGAAATTGATGTCATTTCTGTGATCCTTGTTGAACCCCGGTCACATTGGTGTGATTGGAATTTCAAAATGATGTCTCTTGATGTGAACTCTCAAAACACCATTTGGTCCCTTTTCGATTTGAGTGGGTATTTGACCCCAAATGTTAAATTTGACCTTGCATTTGAAATCTATACTAAATTATCTTCGATTTGGTATATAGAGCTCTACGTTCGGACAAACACGCTTATTCAAAGGATCGTGAAACAACACCACTAGGATGTAACAAGGAGAACTCCTAGTTAGGTAAGAAGAGTTTATTACTTGGTTATAGTTTTGATACCATAGTTGGGGGCCAGGGAGTCCAACTATGAAGACAATTGTCTGTCCCTGTTGTGTGCTGATTTTTCAAGAAAAACTACGTTTTTAACTAATGGGATGCAACGTATTTATGATTGATGTGTGTTTGTTCCTATGTGTGCTCGTTTTCAAGAAAAAATGTGTTTTTAACTAATGAGATGCGATGAATTGGCTTGTTGATGGATAAAACTGTGAATGATGTTGTTGCTGTAATGATTGAATTTTTGGGAAAAGTTTTAATTATAGGGGAGACTCTGCCCAAAATTTTATAATGTGTTCTTCTAATTAATTCTTTATTAAATTTTTAAATGGGCACAAGAGTGTGTTTTATAAATTGTAATCCTCCTCTTTAATTTAGAATTTTCCTTAAAAACCAGTCTTGTGGTATGGTGAATTGTGAATGTTAATCTCAAGCATATGTATTATGTATAGATGTGAAATGCGATTGTTTGTGATGTCGTTGATGATATTGAGATTGAGATAATGTTGATGTGGTTGATGATGTCGAAATGAGATGATACTAATGTTCATGATGATGATATTGAAATAAAATGATGTTGATGACATTGAGGTGATGTTGATAATGACATGATGTTGATGTTGATAATGACATTAATGAGAGATAATGTTGATGTGAATAATGTCATTGTGTGATGTGGATATACATGGATACCCATGGGGGGTGCATGATTGGTTACCCTTGCGAGGAAGGATGTGTTCCTAGCCATGATCAATGCATCGGTGATGTTGTGTATGTACATAGGGGATGCATGACTGGATAACCTTGTGAGGGAGGGTTTACGAATTTTAAGCATCCCAAGAGAAAAAGTAATTGTTTAAAATTATGGTCCCTATCTATCCATGGTCAGTGCATTGATGGTGCCCATGTTTTCATACTTCATATTTGCATGGATGGAAATAGAATGATGAACAGTAAGTACATGGGGTACTAGGGGGCAATCACTTTGTTTGGAACTCCCTTGTGACTTATGGTTGATCACCATGGGGGGGGGGGAGCGACCAGTGCACGACAGGGTGATCTCAACGAGCTACTGCATCATTTTCCTAAGAGAGACTATTTCCATGAGGATGGTACCACATTGTATTCTAAGAGATGAGTCAGGTGCATGCATCATTATGAGCATGGTTGTTTGAGTTGTGAAGGGAATTGGATGATGAGTTTGTTGAGTGTGTATTGGACTGATGGACTTTTGGTAATTATTGTGGTTGTTAATGTTGTTTCCTTTCCAATTATTGTTATCTGATGCTTGTTGGTTTTATATAATAAACTCACCCCTTGCATTTGTTTTGTACTGTGTGGTTGGTACATGTGATGATTGCGAACTTTCGTTCATGTAAGCAGATGAGCAACAATAGGTGACCCTGGGGAAAGATCTTCTTTTGATGGAGCCACCGAACCGACGTGATGACGTTGGAATTCTTTTTTGAAAGAGTTGTGTTTTGTTAATCAACTCTTTCATAGTTAATATGATAGAGGACTACCCAACGATCATGAAGTTCTAGAAGCACTCCATAAGTTGAAGGGTCCAATAATAAGGTCCAAAGCCAAACTTCTTCAAGAAGAGATGACCAAGAGAATCATGGTTGGACTAGTTAACAAGGGCAAGAATGAAGGGAGACACAAGGAGCTAAATTGGAGCACCTTGAATATTATTGGCTCGAACACACTGATGTAATCGATTACCATCTTTATGTAATCGATTACTCAAGCTGGAACACACTGCTTTAATCGATTACCAGTTTCATGTAATCAATTACACAGCGTTGGAACACACAATTTTAATTGATTACCATTCTTCTGTAATCGATTACACAACGCTGGATCACACTGTTTTAACTTATTACAAGTCGTATTAATCGATTATTTTGGTCAAAATCGTAGTGCTTCTATATATTATTGTTATTTTTGTAATGGGCTTTGATATTTCTGCAAATAGGCCTAAACTTACGTTTTTAGGTGTTTATTAGAGGCCTAGCCATATAAATACTCAGACTTTGCTATTTTTGGTTAACTTTGATGAATAGAAATTAAGCATTTGCTTGAATTGAGAGCTTAGCCTCTTGTTGGTTCTTGATTGAAACCAAATCGATTCTTATCAAGGAAGCTTTCCTTTGTGGTGAATCCTCCTCCAACTTATTGTTCTATTTGTGGATCGTGGCGTCATTCTTAATCATTCCTTAATCTTCTCCACTTTTCTATTTGAGTTTCAAACCACAATTCATGGAGTCTTGAAGTTTGCAATCCGGAAACGATCCAAGCCAAGCATTCATGTCTTGGTAGTCATCATAGTCCCTTAATTCTTTTTGTGGACATTTATATTTTGAGTTGTAAATATATGTAAAACTAAATTAAGTTCTAAACATGTGAATGATGAGTACTGATTTAGTATATGTATACATATGCATTCAATTATTGTAATTGTATCGTGTGTATAATGATTGTATTATTGCAAAAAATTACTACCATTTTCATAATCAAATTAATGTAATTTTCATTAAATTTTGAAATTCACACGATTAGAGTTAGTGATGTCATAGCGACGAGGTGGGTCGTTACACTTGCAACAAGAAGAGTCTTGTCCATCAAAGCGCCTCCACTGGCTGCATCTATCATACTCCTGTCCATCAACATCAAGCCTTCATAAAATTACTGGATCAATAATTGATCACTGATTTGATGCTGAGGACTGTACGCCGCAGGTTATAGAATTTATAAGAGATCGTCTCAACAGGGACTTGAACTACTCAGTTTTCCCAAATAAAAGTAATTAGTTCAATAGTTATGTACAACAAAGATGGTCGAAATTTGATGGGTTTATGGAAATAATAGATTAGTACATCGGAAATATGGAAAACTACGAATACAATTAAAATGAATTTAATTAATTCAAGAGAACGTAGAATTAGTTTTCATCGTTCACGCCCTCAGTATCCAATTAATAGTAACATGTATAAATCATTCTCTAACATTATTGATGCACACATTAATTCACCCCGAATCGATCCCTCGCATTCTAGAATCCTAAGGATATTTACCAAATATCGATCTCTCGCATATGAAGTAAATAACCCAGCATTACAATCATAATCTCATGCTATTTGCAATCAAAACATCATGCTCTATTCCTAGCAATGTAACGTAAGAGTAAAATCATTCAAATCATAAGGGCACTTTCCAGTCAAGCTTAGAATCTAATTTCATGAAACTAGTGATCAAGTAGAATCAAGCATTACGAATAGAATGAAATCGCCAGAATGAGTAGAAAAGGTTCATACATAAATATTAAAAGAGATACAAAAGGGTACGAAGATTACATCCAATCCTTTGGAGAAACTAACCGATCATTGTGTAGAGCAAGAGATCAACATAAGACATGATGAAGGAAGCAATCCCCGATCTGTTTTTGCAGAGTTTCCACTCCTTTTCTCTCTTCTCTCACCTCTCTCTATGTTTCCAAGGTTGTTCCTCACGTTCTCCATCCCTTTCTGTCACCCTTGCATGGATTTTTATAGAAAATGGTGGAGCAGCTTAGGTGAACTCGCCCAGGCTAGTTATTTACACATGATTTACTCGCCCAGGTGAGCTGAAACTTAACTCTAAAGAAAGGCCAATTCGCCTAAGCGAGTTATTTACATATGATCTACTCGCCAAGGCAAGTTGTGCTTAAGGCTGAAGAAAGGCTTAACTTGCCCAGGCGAGCCTGGGCGAATTTGATTTCTAGAAAAAGCTTCTTTTGACCTTTTTGCCCTCTCTTCTTGTCTTGGTTGTTTTGGATGTCACAGATACCTATCGAAATATCAAAATTGAATGGATGAATCTTCCAAATGTAAACAACAACATTTATATATGAAAAAATATAAAACAACTAGAATTAGGGCCAGTTTATAAGTGAATTTACTGAATTTAAAAGATAAGTGCTAGGCATTATAATCTTGAAAATAATCAAAATATGGCACTTATCAAGGACAAGTGGCACACAACTTGTTGAATCTCTCCCAGTACTCATATAATGTTTCTCCTGCTAGTTGCCTTATACCACAAATTTCTTTCCGGATAGATGTTGTTCTGGATGCAGAGAAGAATTTCTCCAAAAATCTTTTCTTCATATCTGTCCAAGTGTTGATAGGATTTGGTTGAAGGTACAACTACTAGTCCTTGGCCACACCATCCAAAAAGAATGGAAATGCCTTCATCTTTACCTAATCCTCATAAATGTGATGTGGTCGCATGGTGAAACACACTACATGAAACTCCTTAAGATGCTTGTGTGGATCTTCACCTGCAAGACCATGAAACTTTGGAAGTAAATGGATCAGTCCAGATTTTAGCTCATAACTAACCTCAATCTCAGGATATTGAATACACCAAGGTTGATAAACAACATCAGGTGTAGCCAATTCCTTAAGAGTTAGGTTGTTATCAGCTATTATATCAACAAAATTTTCAGAATCAAGATGTTCATAATTAGAAATAGACTCAGAAACAGAAGACTCAGAAGACACTATACTACTATCTAAAACTACAGTATCAAATTCATCTAGATTATTATTATTTTTGCTCAATTTGTGAAATGTCCTATCTATCTTAGGATCATATGAATGCAAGTCACTTGATTGGGACCTAGTCATGCATAGTTCAACTCATCAGAGACAAAAATCACAGAGATAACAGAAGTAACAGATAACTACTCTACCAGGACACTATTCATGATATTTGCTAAATCTATATTAAAAATTGCAAAACTGGCCCAATTATTTTTTCAAAATTCAAAAACACCACATTAAATGACAATTTTTTTTTTAGTTTTAAATTTATTTTTATCTATATCTATCTTCTATCTATTATCTAGAAACAAATTTGTGAATTTTTTTATTATCTATATTTATCTATATCTATCTATCTTCTATCTTTTATTTATTTTCTATCGATATTTATCTTATATCTATTATCTAGAAACAAATTTTTGAATTTTTGAATTTTTTTTATCTATATTTATCTAAATCTATCTTCTTTATCCATTATCTATAATCTATTTTCTATTTCTATTTATCTTTTATCTATTATCCAGAAACAAATTTTTGAAATTATGAATTGAATTTTTTATCTATTTATCCCCTATCTATATCTATCTATGTTCTATCTATTGTCTAGAAACAAATGTTTGAATCTGTTTTGTTTAGACTGATGAAATTATACTATACTAATATCAATGGTACCTATACTATTATCTAATTATGAGTGGACTAAAGCTAGCATACAATGAACCGTATCCCCGGCAACAACGCAATTTTTTATAACGATCGTCGAATCGCTACAAAACAATTAAACTACGCTAATTCTATAGCACAAGATTAACCTAGGTTGTAACAACCCGCCTCGTTGCTACGGCATCACTAACTCTAATCGTGTGAATTTCAAATTTTAATGAAAACTCCATTAATTTGATTATGAAAATGGTAGTAAGTTTTTCGCAATAATACAATCATCATTGATTGAGTATTTTTAGTTTAATATTTTTCTATTCTTCTTAGCTCATTTGAATTCTCTTGGACTTTTATTTTTCCATTCTAATTCAGTTTTTGCTTTAGGCAAACAAGTGGGCTTAATTGATAATTATTGCTTATTTTCGAAGTTTTTGCTTACTTGATCTTGTTAGAATCAAGAAGCTGAAGCAAAAGATTCAAAGATGATTGAAGCAATTATGTTTTGATATTTTACATGCCCACTCAATATGATGGCATTTGTAATTTTGGTTAAAGCTTGGTTCATGGGTTAAATCCTTATAATCCTCTGCAGCTCTTAAGTAAATCATGCATTCATACATTCATTAAAAAAGGTTTTAATCATATCAGTATGTGCAAAGTAATAGAATTTCATAAGTGCATTTAGACAAGTATAAAATAGTTTTTCACTGCTTTAATCGATTACAAGAGCAGAATAATCGATCACAAGCTTGTTTGAGTTTCTGGAAAATGATTTAAGAACAATTTAATCGATTACCATTTTCTTATAATCGATTAAATAAGCTTGACACAGATTTGGGAACTCACTGGAATAATCGATTATATGGGTAAAATAATCGATTACATAAGCAATATGCATAATGTAGCACAACATGATCAACTGGTATAATCGATTACCAGATGACTATAATCGATTAAACCTGCATTGTTAAGTTTTAGTCATGTATTGGCTTAATCGATTAAATTGGAGAATAATCCATTATTTTGTTCGTTCAAGTTTTCCAGATTTATGATGAACAAATTAATCGATTATGTGGACGAGATAATCGATTACTAAAGTTAAAATAATCGATTATGATAACGAAATAATCGATTACAGGTAGTTAAATCTGTTTTTTTATAAATAGGAAAATTGTGTCTTTGAAAAATAACATATCAGAAAGAGAGTACTCGTACATACCTTGTGTTTTACATTCTCTAAGAGTTCTCAAAGTATTGAAAGTCAGAAATTATAGAGTTATTCAAATGTATTAGAATCTACATGTGTGAGTCAAAATTCTCATTGTGATTGAGCAACCATCCAAGCTAGTGTTAAAAGAAGTTTCAAGAAAGCATGATAGGCATCATCTCAGGTTGATTAATTCGTACATATCATTTTAGTTGCAGAGGAAAATAAGGTGATACCTTTCTTGAACCTTAAGCTTGTGTTTTTGTTATTACTTGTTGTATAAACTGTGTGAATTTTCCATATAACATTTGGAGTTCTTTAAAGCAAGTCTAGAAAGGGTTTTCTAGGGGAAGAACAGAGAAGGGATCTCTGGTTCTTGGTCTGTTGAAAAATCTAGGGAGTAGATTTTGATTTTTGCCTAGGGTAAGTAAAAGAGACCTTGTTGTTTGCTTGTAAAGAACAAAAGATTTGTTATAGTGGAACTCTAACCTTGTTTGGGTTAGAAGTGAAACTGGATGTAGCCTTTGGGGTTGAGAGGTGAACCAGTATAAATTTCTTGTGCATTTAAGTTTCAGTTCATGTTTCATTGAATTCTTGCTGTATTCAATTTGCTTATCATTTAAACTTTGATTCTGCACAAGAGTTAATTGATTGGTGAAGAATATTGTTTTCTAAATTGGTTTTGTCAAAGATACGATCCATATAAATTCTTCTGCTGTTACATTGTTTTGAAAGAAAATTTTAAAAAGGAGGTAAAACCAATTCACCCCCCTCTTGGTTTGTTTGATTAGGTATTCATTATATTTTCAGATCTATCTTCCTTGTGCAGGACCTAGAGAGCTCTATAGAACTCCAAATGACACATATAAGTAGTCCCTGGAAAGATAAGGAAAAGATCTACAAGTTTGTCAGAGATAAGCCAAGGCCAATTCTGTCATTTTGAGGACCATTTTAAGCTTGAAAGTTAGAACCACTGCACTTGAATTTTGGACTGCGAAATTTGTGTAATTAGTAATTAGTTAGATTAGTTGGGCTTAATTATGACCCATCCTTTCCTATTGACTCAGTCACTATGTTTTAGTGATTTTAGTTATTTGGATGAACACACTTCATTTTTAGTACAAACATATTTTGTAGTGACTTTTAGAAGCTTTTAGAATTAAAACCCTTTCTTTTATTTTCTCTCAACTGTTCTTCATTGTTCTTTACTGTTCTTCATTTTCATTTCTATTTTTTCATTTTCTTGCACTAATTTTGTGGGGCTTTCATTGATGATGATCATGGAAGGCTAAACAATCAATCAATCCAAGGATCCAGCCCAAGCAAGGAGAATTTGAGTTCTGGTTTGGTATTTCATATTTTGTGTGAATGTTCACTTTCTTCTTCAATCCTCTATTCAATTTTCATGATTATGAATGTGTTTAGGATTGAAAATGGATTAGGTTATGGATTCATTTCCTAATTTCAAATTTTAATCACATATTATTTGGATGATATTTCAATTAGGTTTGTGATTTCAATTAATTTAGGGGTTAATTCGATTGAACTGCTTCTAATGAAATTGAATGAACTTTCATAACAAGAGCATTATCTGAGAACTATGATAATTCGCATTGCTTGGTTTGGTGAATTGAATTGATGCTTTTTAATCTGTTTTAGAATACCTATTATCAATTCTATAAGTTTCTATTTTGCTACGTTTTTCTGCAATTTTTGTATACCGCTTTCAAACTGTTCAATAATAATCCCCTATTATTTACTAGTGAATTGAAGTTGGAACCATATTAATTGTGTCTCTGAGTTGACCTAGGTTAATCCTATGCTATAGAATTAGCGTAGTTTAATTGTTTTGAAGCGATACGAGATCGGTTATCAATCATACACATGATACAATTGCAATAATTGAATACGTATGTATACATATACTAAATCAATAATCATCATTCACTTTTTAGAATTTAACTTAGTTTTACATGTATTGACAACTCAAAATGTACATATCCATAAAAAGTATTAAGGAACTAACTATGAAAGAGTTTATTAACAAAACACAACTCTTTCCAAAAAGAATTCCAATGTCATCACGTTGGCTCGGCGGCTCCAACAAAAAGAAAATCTTCCTACAAGGTCAACTAATGCTACTCATCTACTCACACGAATGAAGGTTTCCAATCATCACAGGTACCAACCAAACGGTACAGCAAAAGCAAGGGTGAGTTTATTATATACAACCAACAAGCATCAGGTAACAACAATTGGAAAGAAAGCAAGAATAACAACAAGTAATACCAGATTTCCATCAATCAAAATACACACTCTACAAACCAATCATCCAATTTATTTCATAACTCAATCAATCATGCTCAAAATGATGCATGCACCTGACTCATCTCTCAGCATGCAATGTGGTATCATCCTCATGGAAATAGCCCGTCTCAAGAAAATGATGCAGTAACTTGTCGAGGTCACCTTGTCGTGCACTGGTCACTACCCCCATGATGATCAGCCCTGAGTCACAAGGGAGTTCCAAACAGAGTGATTGCCCCCTAGTACCCCCGGTACTTATTGCCACTATTCTATTTCCATCCATGCAATTATGAAGTATGACACATGGGCACCATCAATGCACTGATCATGGATAATGACCGGAATTTTAAATAAATTAAAATTCATAAACTCTTCCTTGCAAGGATATCTAGTCATGCACCCCCATGTACATACACAACATACCCCATGGGCTCATCAATGCACTGACCGTGGATAGGAACAGAAATTTTAAACAACTTAAAATTCGTAAACCCTTTATCCCAAGAATATCCAGTCATGCACCCCCATGTGTATTCACAACATCACCGATGCACAGACCGTGGCTAGGAACAAATCCTTTCTCACAAGGATAACCAACCGGTCACTGCACCCCACGTGTACATACACAGCATATAACCATGGCACCATCAATGCATGACACGGCTAGGAAAAAATCTTTCCTCGTAAGGGTAACCCATCATACACCCCCTATGGGTAACCATGTATATCCACATCACACAATGACATTGTTCACATCAACATTATCTCATCTCAATATCATCAATATCATCATCACACATATCAATTTCATCTCATTTCAACATTATCATCATGAACATCAATTTCATCTCATTTTCAACGTCACAAATCACATAAACATCATTAACCACTTACATGACATCTCAATTTCACTATCATCAACAACATCAGCAATAATTACACTGCATCCCATTAGGTAAAAACATCATTTGCCGTGGAAAAAAGCACACACAGAGACAAACACACATCAATCATCAATACATCGCATCCCATTAGTTAAAAACTTAGTTTTTCTTGAAAACCAGCACATAGCAGGAACAGACAGTTATCTTTGTAACACCCTGAAATTTCGATAACTAAAAATAAACGTTTGATGTATTTGTTGTGTTATTTGATTATTTGATTAGTTTAGATTATTTGAAATTTTATATGAATTATCCATGTGTAATTGCTTGGTGTAGATGTCAAGTTAACCATGGAGAAGCTCTCCAATAAGTCTAGGAAAAATCACCACAATAGCATTGGGAAGCCATTGATAAGAATCAAAGTTAGTTGCCTTTAGTTTTGGCACCTTATATAGGCCACGAAATTACAAGCTAAATGTCACTAAATATAAGATTGTAACGCCTTTCTTTACTCTTTCGTACTTGATTGATTTTAGATGAAATCTTGTGTCCACTTTGTATTAAAATTAGATTAGTATATATATATATATATATATATATATATATATATATATATTTTTTTTTTTTACGAAAATTTATTTCGCTTTGCTTGTAATATTACTAGTCGCTTATATCTAAACGAATTCTTTCTCTCTACGGTTTAATTAAAAGAATAAAGTACAGTTCAGCAATACAGACCATAGAATAGTTCATTATACAGTCCAAATACAAGCCAACATAAAATACAAGGAATTTAAATTTGGTACAGGTCATCAACGTATCTTCATCATCTTTTCTTTAAAATCCTTCACTGCTTCACTGTTCATCTGCTCGCCCAAATGAATTGGGTCATCACAGGTGTCAACCACAGACACAAGTAGGGTAAGTTTATGACGAACAAAGTTTGAATAAAAAGATATATAACAGAATACATACGTATATATTTATAAAATAACAACACAGAGGATTTGCCTACAGATTAAATTACTTCATCTACACAGCACATGAATTAAGTCATACAATTTACTCATCAACAGATATTCTACATACTCATCATGTAATGTATAGAATCCATGCTCATCTTTCTATATGATGCATGACTGAGATCTCAGATTCTCATCACATGGCCATAGTCAAGATAGCCCCATCCTAGTGGCACAGAATTGGATCGAACAGTCGGGGTAGGTCAGTGTTGCAAAAGGACTCACACCTACACTACATGTGATCATCATGGGTAGGTGATCTCCCCACTGTGACTACCCCCCAGCTTAGACACCTTTTGTCTAAACACTCGTCTCAATCCTCAGTTATCTGACAAACAACATCACGGCTTAACCCTCGCAGGGCAACACGGCTTAACCCCCGCAGGGCATATGCATATGAAACATGCATGAATAATCATTTTTATCACATCTTTTCTCATTAATATTATTCCTCTTATATGTCTCATACACCTCAAAGCTCAACATCTTTGAAAACTCATGGCATATGCTTTTAAAAATAATACGTAAAGCTTCTTTCAACCATCACATAAAGCTTTACACAACAATCTAAGCATATAGCCATAGTTTAACTCATCATTTTCATCATCAACATAGTACACATCAAAATCATAAAACCAATTATATTTCTTTTAAATTTCATATAGATTCGTAAGACACCAATCAACATATTATTCTTAGCAAAGTATATAAAATCACTCGACCACACAACATATTATTCTTAGCAAAGTGTATAAAATCACTCAACAACACACAAACAACTTTCATCCATTGTGACAAATTATCAAACACATGGTGTGTAATCTTGTATTCATAGAAACACCTTTAAAGAAAGCTACTTAAACCTTAATTTTTATAAGGTTCAATCTAATTCTAAGAATAAATAAACATATATTTTTTTAACTAACTTCTATTCATCAAATCCAACATAGAAACATGGAAGAATTCTAATCCTCATCAAAGTGATAACAACATATTCTAGTAAATACACAACTATTTTCTTAAAGTTAGCTATACTACCTCTACCTTTTGATTTCTTTTAACTTTCCTTTACTAAATTAGATTCAAATTTATTATCCAATACCCCTTCCTTGATTTAAACCAAGTTACTTAAACAAATAGTCATTCAAGCTCTTGAAGACAAATCATCAAACACCTAGAGTACCAAGCTTAGTTCTTCATGAAACCATCTAAGAATCTTAACATAAAACCTATTCAAACTTTGATTATCATAAACTTCCCATACCTTTGCCTTCCTTAGGTTTTTTGGACAGCTTTTCCTTATTTGAAGTTGAAGAATCCTTGCTCCTAGAGTTCCTTGATCTTCACGTGGGCATTATAAACATATAGGCCTTGATTTTTGCTCTAGGTGAAAGGTATAATTTGGAAGAGATAAAATGAGAGGCTTTAGGAGGAATTGTGCACGGTTCAAGCTCTCTTAGAGCTGCCCAAATTCTGATTCCAACCCCTTTTTATAGGGTGCTTAAAGGCTTGATTTTTTCTACAAAAATCTAAGTGTTATAATGGCCACTTTCTACTTGTTTCATCCTTATTGGCTATGGTTTTTTCAACCTTACAAGTGTCCAATTTCTTGATCCTTCTTCACTCCTCTTCTCTTGGCACGTTGGTTTCCAAGGCTTGGAGAGTAAGCCATGCAATTTCCTTGCTTCACGTGGAGTTTATTAGCTTTAGGTGGAAATATCTCTTAAAGTCATGATAACTTGATTTCCAAATGGTCCAATTGCATGTTACCTTAGTTTTTAGCCCTACAAGTGTCCTAAATCTTGATTCTTCTACACTTCTCTTTGCTCTTAGCTTGTTTGCACGTGGAGTTAGGCTTGTAGATCAAGTCTTCAATTGCTTTCTTATGTGAAATGCTAGCTTAGTCACAAAATCCCTTCAAAAACCCCATTTTATTAAAATACTCATCCTAGATTTATTAACCGTTGGATCTCTTTGAAATTTTAAGGGTATACTCCTATCTTACATGTCTAAGTTTTGACCGTTGGGATTTTGGAAATAAGGCCTAGAAATGTCCACGTATTCTGTCAAAGAGAACAAAATAAAATTTGCTTTAAATATCTCTTAAGCATTAATGATTAACTTTCTACTTGGACCAATGGAAATGGCTAGGCTTCTTAATTCTCCATGTGTCCATTCTTGAATGTTTCTAAAGCTTTTCTCCCTTGATATTGTATCATACGGCCAAGGCTTGATCTTAGAAAACCAAATCAACAAATTTTCCTTTTATTTCATGTAATAGCAAAATTCTAATTTCTTATTGGTCCCATTTTGCCTTGAATGATTAAAATTACTAAACCAACTTTTTTAGAACACTTATTCCTCCCATAATTAAAGAAAATTTTATAGATTATGTCCATACTTTTCTTATAATTTTATGATACCTGAGTTAGTTTACATCAAGCTCTTTTCAAACTATTTTCCAAAATTTTTTTTAGAAATTCCTGTTTATGGTTCTCTGCCACCAACCATGTTGATAATTTGTTGTCTAAAAGTATTTTCTCCAATACTGAGATTCCCACAAATTTCTAAAGTCATCTTGGTCAATTTTTGACCTAAAGGGTATTTTGGTAATTTCACCATTCACCTAGGGGTATAATCGTTATTTCTAACAAATGTTCAGGGTATCTCTGCAATTGTCATCCTCAAGATATTCTTGTAATTTCTAAAACATCCCAGGATATTTATGAAATTTCCTCCTTAAAATATTTTGCTAAAATACCTAGGGGTATTTTGGTCATTTCCAAAATGTCCAGGGGTATTTTCGTCATTTTCCCTGAATCTTTTATATTGCCTCTGATCAACATTTTACCTTAGTAATTGACTGTGATTCCAAAATTTTGGGGTGTTACATAATTGATTACACATGCTTATTTCAAACTGACATGAATTGCCTTAATCGATTACAAGTCGTTTTAATTTATTACATTGTTCTTAGCATTTTTCCAGATTGGTTCAAGAACACTTTAATCGATTATTTGGCATATTAATCGATTACATTTGTTAAAATAATTGATTACCATAATGTTTTAATTGAATACATGCAGTTAAATCTTTTTTCTATTTAAAGCTATTGTGTCTGTGCTATAATAACAAATCAAGTATTATGAGTTTACGAAATTCCCAATAATCCTAAAGCTTTCAAAGGTTCAAGAAATAGATTTTATAAAGTGTCATTCATCTTGTTTCAAATCACAAGTGCACATGCTTCATTGATGATGATGTTGTAAACAAGATTCAACAAGAATTGTCAAGAGAGTTGGTTTTCATCATTTGCATTCATACAACCTGATTTGATTGGTAACATTCATTCATTCATATCCTGAGGATCTCAAGGTTGTATCTCTCTTGAACTTTTTACATTAATTTGATTTGTATCTTTTAATTTTTTGTGTATTAAGATCAAATAGTTTCTTTAGAGCTGTTCTAGAGTAGTGTTCTCTAGAGGGAAATGAAAGTTCAAAAAACGCAGCACCTTGGTCCAACCGCAGTGTGCTCACATGAGGGTAAAAACAAAATTTTTTTGATGCGGAAACATAGACCATCTATGCACCTCATGTATGTGTGCTTAGGAATTACTCATTGAAACACATTGGGTTTTAGAAATACCTTTATCACTTGAGGGCTCAAAGAAGATGACGCCCTTCAATGGTGATCCGCACGGTTATCTCCTTCTTCCAAGTGAGAACTTCTTCTCCTTGATTTCTCCTTCTCCTTGGTGGCTTGCTAGGCGCATGCAAGGTGTGAGGCTTTCAAGTATTGGTTTCTTTTCTCAATACTATAATGGTGCCTTGAGGTCAGGTGAAGGTGCAACAAAAAAGGAGAGAAGATGAGGGAGAGGAAAGGCTAGAACTTGGTTCCGAACCAAGAGAGGAGGGGGACGAAATTTTATGATTCTCCTTCTTCCCCATATAGGCGCCTATTTAAGGTGAGATGAGGTTGTTGCATTGCATTATCCTCTCACTCCAAATCAACCTAAGTTGTTGGGAAAATTTGAAGAAGAAAAAATCTAGCAAGATTCTCTCCGAAAACCGCGCCACTCTTTCTCCTTTTCCTCCCTCCAAAGTTTGTTGGAACAATAACTTATTTGAATTCAGAATTCAAATGATAATGTTGTTGAGAGAATCTTCATCCAATCTTTATTGGATAATTCATTTAGATAATTTAAATTATCTTCAACAATCTAACCTCATAGAATTTAAAATTCAAATTTCAAATTTCAAATTTAAACTCATATAAATTCAATCTTATCACAGTTCGTAATTTGAATTTAAATTCAAATTCAAATTTCAAATTTCAAATTTCAAATTCAAATTTCGAATTTTTCCAAAACTTATTTTGGTCAAGTCAACTCCTTGACTTACTAGGATTCATGGCCCAAATAGGGCGCATGATTCAAGTAGGCTTGAAGTCCAACACCAACCCAATTTAACTCATAGTCTTGATAAATCCCAATAACTAATTATTGGCCTAAACTTGCTATAACTTGAATAAAGAATAACCTTTGTGTGTAACCCATTAGGCCCAATTAGTCATTAGCATAAATAAACTTGGACCAATTAAACTCTTTTAACAGACCCAATTCATTTTATGACCACATAAGACAATAGCAATGCTCTGTGGCCCAGAACTAATTGAGTTGATCAAGTGATTTAACTTTCTAATTTGGATACTATGTCTCTATCATCCCTCACATCGTCATTCACATTTAGTCGAGAGCAAGGATAAAGTATCATCTCTCTTTATTGACTTAATATAGCTTTTCACTGGAACTACGAATCTTCTTCTATTGACTCTAAGACAGATCATGACTCCTCATGATCTCTTACTATGCATAGATTCCCGAGTCAACTAGAAGTCATCCAAGCCCTATCGATCTTGTGAACAACTAATCCCTCGTAAGGGATTGTGAGTCCTTTCGGCATGTCCATCTATACTCATGTATTCAAGTTATACCCAAGAGTATACTGTTCTCTCCATTTTCAGGCGGATAGAGTCGTACAGTCAAAGTATAACCCTAGGACATAGTATTCGATGACATCCTCAAGTCTAGGACAATCCGCACTACCAAACGATGAGAGACTTTACAAATCCAATGATATTTTAAAGAATCCTTGTGGAGTCTCTCAGTGGGTTAGTTCAGTGCTATCTATTCCCCAACAGATCCACCCACGACATCAACAATGGCATCATCATGCCTGTATTCCATGGGGTCCCTACCATGTATCTCTATACAGTTAGAAGATGTCGTACTAGTCTTATTGAGATCATCAATGCCCTTTCTTGATGATTCAAGACTAGGAACAAGCTTTAGGCAATAGATATGTAGTGTCCTCGAATCCTCATGATCATGATCCCTATCATAGATCCTCGAGTGTACACTTGTTCTATTCCTAGGGCCTTTATCTTTAAATGCATATTGCTATAAATATAGGTGAGACATAAATATGATAAAGATGAAATTTGCTCTTATTAATCATGAAATAATAAATAGTACAAGATGTTCAACTGATAAACCAAATTGTCTCTAGGACACCTACATACTAACAGGAAAGAACAAAGTACAGTTCTCAGGTTCTTTGTGATTAGAAGTCTAATAGGGTGTTAGATTTCAGGTTATTTATCTAGGTTTGATAAAGGTAATCACATGTAATAGCTTGTAAAGAACATATTTGATTTAGTAGAACTCTAATCAATTTTGATTAGAAGACACTGGATATAGCTTCTCATTTGAGGGGTGAACCAGTATAGATTTGGTGTTATTCTTGTTATCTGAATCTAACTAGTCTTGTGGATAATTCTCTTTCAAGATCAACAGAAAAAGTTTATGAAATTGCTTAAGGTGAAGGGTGGGTCTTGATTGATTAAAACTGAAGTTTTTACCAAGCTATATTTGTGATACGATCTAAAATCCACTGCTGGTCTTTCAAAAAGTTTTTAAAGTCTAAGTTTTAACCAATTCACCCCCCTCTTGGTTAATTGTGTGTGTTCATCCGTGTTTTCAATAGGAAGTTTCATCTCATACACAAATTAAAACTACCAATCAAATTAATTTGGCATGTAAAAAAGCCTAAACACTTTGTAGACTTTGAGACTCAGCTTCTTGATCCTCTTGAGCTCCCTCTGACTCTAACATCAATGACAAATTTCTCACATAGAGAACTTTGCTTGAGTTTCTCTCACTTGAAAGGCTTTAACTTGACCTCATCATGCTCTTAAAGCTTCAAAGAAGGCATTGAAGTAAGGTCCACCCTACTGACAAGTTTCTGGAGGAGGTAGACAGAGATGACAATTTTCTGGAAATGATCGCTAATAGAGTCATTCTAGTTGGTCATTGTGAGGTTCCTATTCTAAGGAACCTTTTTGATGA
The DNA here is from genome assembly GCA_013407115.1 of Glycine latifolia. Lineage (NCBI taxonomy): Eukaryota > Viridiplantae > Streptophyta > Magnoliopsida > Fabales > Fabaceae > Glycine > Glycine latifolia. The sequence continues at coordinate 44,843 of QARZ01041040.1, forward strand.
GTATTTTGAAGTAACATCAGAATGATGATTAAGATGTTAGTTGAGAAATGATCCATGCTTGAAGTATATCCTTTTCGAAGTGAAGGCAGAATTGTCGATGTGTTAGTGTTCTATGTTAACACCTCAAATTTTAAAATGAAAAATATTACTTGAAAATGCTTTAATTTAATTTATTTTAGAATTACACATAATTTTTTTTACCTGTTACTTATAAATAATAAAACATCTTTCTATATGTTAGACTATTGGTAAGCGTACCAATGTCGTCCCAGGTTACAAAATAATGTGATTTAACAATTAACGCTTTGATAATTCTGTTATTTCTGTAAAACCATCAAATCTCAGTTATATTTATTATAAATAACTATTGAACTGTTAAATTTTATTTAGAAAACCATCAAGAAAACAATAATGTGATTTACCTGCCAACCTCTCCCGAACCTGGTCAATGAAGGGGAAAGGGAAATGGTCCTCGCGAGTTGCCTGGTTTAATCTCTTGTAGTCAATGCAAACTCGCCAACTATTGGCTACTCTAGTCGGAATCAACTCATTATCCTAGTTTTTCACAACAGTGATACCCGACTTCTTAGGGACCACTTGGACAGGTGAAACCCAAGTGCTATCTGAAATGGGATAGATGATCCCTGCAGCTAGTAACTTCATCACTTCCTTCTTCACCACATCAAGAATAGTGGGATTGAGGCACCTTTGAGGCTGTCTCGCTGGCCTAGAATCATACTTCAAGAGTATTCGATGAATGCAAATGGAAGGATTTATTCCAGGAAGGTCAGCAAGTGTCCATCTAATGGCCTTTTTGTGGCTTGTGGCCTCTCAAAACATGCAGCAACTTCTCTTCATGCTCAAGTGATAGGCTGCTAGATATGATGACTGGAAGCTTCTAAGCATCATCTAAATATGCATATTTAAGGTTCTCAGGTAGTGACTTCAGCTCCAAGGAAGGTGGTTGAATGGTTGAAGGCAAGGAAATATTAGTGGCTGAGGGAAGGGAGATAGGAGAATCAGAACCTATATCTGTACCTGCATCTACAACACAATTAGAGAAAAGTGCGGAGGAAATCTCCACACAAATACTACACACAACAGCAGAATCATCACAAGTACAATTACAAGAACTAAGATCAAAATCAGAAAAATTAGAAAGTAAATCTATAAAAATATCTACACTATCTACTGCAACATCAATGATATCAACAAGAAAGACAGAATGGTCCTCTAGAGGGTGTCTCATGGCCTCAAAAATGTTGAAATGGACAACGTCATCACTAAACTCCATGGAAAGAGTTCCTGCATGCACATCAATTTTGGTCCTAACTGTCATCATGAATGGTCTCCGTAGGATCAATATGGGACCATGGCTATGTTAGTATATGGATGTCCTAGAGACAATCTTTTCATTAGATTAGGACGTACATGTACTTTTCATATTGTCATCAATAAATTATAAGTGCTCTTTATCTTGTTTCATATTTTGTCTCGATATCATTATTAATATATGAGTAACTGGATAAAACCCTTGGA
>QARZ01041040.1:47851-144244 GCA_013407115.1 Glycine latifolia
TGATCATGAAGCATCTCACACGTGAAGATAAGATAGGAGGTTGTTGGCAATTTTTGAAATGCAACAACTCTATCTTATCTTCACGTGTGAGATGCTTCATGATCAAATTTTTTGGTTAAAAATCTGACTCAAACTCTTCTATAAAATGTGCTATTGTGATCATAGTTCTATAATAATTTTGAGAGGAAAAACCCTAATCTACTTTCCTCTATTTTCACGTGCCCCTTTGTGTGAGTGTTGGCTTAAAATTCAGCCACCAATATCATCTATTGGTGAGCCTATTAGATAAGTAAAAACACTTTAAAACATAACATTCTTCCTCTCCATTGGTGTGCCTAGCCTGCCTCCTTTGGTGTTTGTTGGTAGCCTTCAAGAAGTGTTCTTGAGTCTTGACAAGAAGTGGTGTGGATCAACATTAGAGGGCTTGTATCTTCAAGCCTATCCTTGATCATCAAATTTCCAATATAAACAAGGTAACATCTATGTCCTAAAATCTTGTGTGGTATGTTTGTTTCCGCTTTAAAAATTTTGTTTTTTCTCACATGCCTTCGGGGTTTAAGGCCCCTATCTTTCAGGCTACTGGAAGACTCATTCTCCATATCCAAAATGTAAAAATCTGCAGGAAAAATCAAATCATTAACTTGCACCAGCACATCTTCAATAAGGCCAAGTGGAAGTGCAACACTCCTGTTGGCTAAGTGATTGACAACACTAGTGGGTTTAAAATCACCAAGATGTAGTGATCTGTAAACTGACGTGGGCATGACATTAATTGAGGCTCCAAAGTCAAGCATGGCCTCTACAAAAGTACAATCTCCAATGGTGCAAGGGATAGTGAAAGAACCAAGGTCTTTGCACTTCTGTGGCAAGGTGGATAGTGGAATGACATCAACAATTTTGCCTTGTATAAGTGCAGAAACATTTCTACCCATCTTCACTTGCTCATTTCCCTTTGGCTTCCTCTTGTGGGTGCACAAATCCTTTAAGAACTTTGCATATTTTGGAATTTGTTTGATGGCATCTAAGAAAGGAATGTCAACTTCCATCCTTCTGAAAGTCTCAAGCAGATCAGAATCAAGCTTCACTTTCTTTGCAGAAATGGATCTAGAAGGAAAAGGTAGAGGAATCTGTTTAGGTGCAGATTCTGTTTTGGCACCATCATCAATTTTTTTTTACCACCATCAATTTTAGCATAAGCATTTGTTGAATTTGGAAGCTTTGTGCCACTCCTCAAGGTAATAACGCTCACATTCTTTGGATTAATAACTTGTTGTGTAGGAATGTTGCAAAAACCTTGCTGCTGCATCTGGTTTATAGTTGTAGATAACTTTCCAATCTGAGTCTGCAGGTCTTGGATGGTGGCGCTGACATTTTGTTGAAACTGAATGTTGCTGGTTGCCATTTGCTTCATCAGGTCCTCCAAGGAAGGTCCAGAACTGGTCTGCACGGGTTGTGAAGGTGTGTAGGTGCAGGTTGCTGGAATTGTGGATGTTGTCTGAATGGGGGAGTTTGGTATTTGCTGGTGGAGGGTTGATATTGTTGTTGTTGAGGTCTAAATGGCTGTTGTTGTTTTTACTGTTGTGGACCAGGACCATACCTCAAATTTGGGTGATATCTCCAACCAGGATTATAAGTGTTGAAGTAAGGATTATACTGTTGTTGAGGTCTGAATGGTTGTCCAGGTTGTATGGCAGAAACTTCAATAGTTTGTTTTGTTTCTTGGGGAGTGGGACATGCATCTATTGGATGATCAGGTGCACAACAGATACCACACAGCCTTGGTTGATTGACTACCATCACATTCTGTTGTTGACCAATGGCAAGTTGTCTCACACAAGGGATGTCAATTTATTCTCCAACCTCTGGTTATCAACAACCATAGAAGCATAAACTTCATTTGCAACAACCTTGGATGTTGCAGTGTCTCTAGTACCAAATTGCTAATAATTGGCTGCCATGTTAGAAATCAACTGTCTTACAGCAAGAGGAGTCTTGTCCATCAAAGTGCATCCACTGGCTACATCTATCATACTCCTGTCCATCACATCAAGCCTTCATAAAATTACTGGATCAATAATTCCTCACTGATTTGATGATGAGGACAGGTAACACACACCTTGTTGAATCTTTCCCAGTACTCATACAATGTCTCTCTCGGTAGCTGCCTTATACCACATATTTCTTTCCGGATGGATGCTGTTTGGGATGCAGGGAAGAATTTCTCCAAAATTCTTCTCTTCATATCTGTCCAAGTGTTGATAGGATCTGGTTGAAGGTACAACCAGTGCTTAGCCATACCATCCAAAGAGAATGAAAATGCCTTCATCTTCACATAGTCTTCATGAATGTCATGTGATCACATGGTGGAACACACTACATGAAACTCCTTAAGATGCTTGTGTAGATCTTCACCTGCAAGACCAAGAAACTTTGGAAGCAAATGGATCATTCTAGATTTTAGCTCATAACTAACCTTAGTCTCAGGATATTGAATACACCAAGGTTGATAAACAACATCAGGTGTAGCTAATTCCTTAAGAGTTAGGTTGTTATCAACTATTGTATCAACAAAAATGTCAGAATTAAAAATAGACTGTCGTATCCATTTCAGGATCATTTGAATGCAAGTCACTTGATTGGGACCTAGTCATGCATAGTTCAACTCATGAGAGAAAAAAATCACAGAAATCACAGAAATAACAGACAACTACTCTACCAGAACACTATTCACAATATCTTACTGAAATGAAGCAGAAAATGGAAAGCTGCCCCAAACAATTTTAAAAAAAAATTAAAAACACCACAGTAAATGTCTAAAAACCATGCTTGATTTTTATAATTTTTTTTGATGATTTTTAAAAATCATGAAAACAAAAAATAAATTCAAAAGTGGCCTAGATCCTCAAATTTGGGAATTTGGACCCCCGATGACTGTGTTCGTCCCTCACAGGTGAAAATGATGTATTAATTTTTTCCACATTCTGGTAAATTTTCAACCCATTCTGAGATAGTTTGATGTGAAATGACCAGAATGCCCCTGCGCTAAATACATAAACTGCACTAAAACTTCTACTTAGAGGCCGAATTTGCCAATTTTGACCCACACCAAACCCTTAAAGGGGTTGATATTGCTTAGAAAGGGGGATAAGCTTTGGTCACCAAGTTTCACAGTCAAACTCCACAGTACAGATTGATAGAGGGCTATCTAAGGATCAAGCCAAAGGTCTAGAAGGAGAGCTTGAAGCACTTCCTTTGGTGAGCTTTGAAGGACCCATGACAAGAGCTAGAACCCAAGCCATTCAAGATCAAATCAAAAGTATTGTCTGTTGTAATAAACAAATGTTGTCTGTATTAATCGATTACAATGTTTCTGTAATCAATTAAATAAGCTAGTGTTGGGATGCCGGGATGCATAATAACCATGTGCCGGGTTGCTGAATCCGAGATGCATAATAACCACATGCCAGGTTACTGAAGTCGGGATGCGTAATAAACAAGTGTTATCTCTAAGGACGATAGCTGGAATGACGGGATATGCATAGCTTGTCGAGATGTCTGGGTTGTGCTTAGACTGGATGTGATTAGCCGAGCTTGTCCGGGATGTTCGAAATGTGCGTAGACTTGATGTGCTTAGCCAAGCTGTCTGAGATGACCGAGCTGTCTGGGATGTGCGAGCTTGATCAGGATGCTCGAGCTTGTCCGAGTTGTTCCGGGATGTGCTTAGACGAGGTGCTTATCCAAGATGTTCGAGCTGTCCGGATTGTTCGAGTTTGTCCGAGTTGTCCAGGATGTCCAAGCTGTTCGAGATGTCCGGGATGCCGGAATGCGTCTATGTATTTCTGTTATTGATGTCCGGGATGCCGGGATGTCCGGGATGCGTCTATGTATTTCTGTTATTTTGTATTAGACCTTAATATTTTCTACAAATAGGCCTCAAATTACGTCTGTAGGTGTTTATTAGAGGCCTAGCCATATAAATATTGATACTTTTCCATATTTGGAAACTTTTTGATTAATAGAAATTGAGCATTTGCTTGAATTGAGAGCTTAGCCTCTTGTTAGTTCTTGATTGAAACCAAATTGATTCTTATCAAGGAAGCTTTCCTTTGTGGCAAATCCTCCTCTGACTTATCATTCCTCTGTGGACTGTGGTGTCATTCCTAATCATTCCTTAATCTTCTCCATTTTTATATTTGAATTTCAAACCCATTTCCATGGAGTCTTGAAGATTGCAATCCAGAAACGATCCTAACCAAGCATTAATGTCTTGGAAGTCATCACAGATCAACTCTGGACACCAAATTGCACAACACAACTACATTACACTACACTATACTATACTACACTACTCCTCTCTCTACTACTATATTTTTTTTTTCATTTTCCTCTATCTTTCCTCTGTTTTTTTTTATGTTTTTGCAGCATTACTTCATACGCACTTCATAACAAACAAAGCAACAATGCAAGTATGTAACAAAGTGCAATTGTGCAGTAGAATGTAAATATGCAGATATTTTTTTTTATCTTTTTATCTAATTATGAGTGAATTAAAGTTAGCACACAATGAACCGTGTCCCCGGCAACGACGCCAGTTTTGATAACCGATTGTAGCATTGTTTCAAAACAATTAAACTACGTTAATTCTGTAACACAAGATTAACCTAGGGCGACTCAAAGACATGATCAATTTGGTGCCAACTTCAATTCATTATAAACAATAGGGGGATTTTAATCAAATAGTTTGCATGCAATGAATAAAAATTGCAGAAAAATGTAGAAACTGACACAATTGATAAGAGGTATTGTAAAGTAGATTAAAGAACATCAATCCAATTCACAAAACCAAGCAATGCAAATTATCATAGTTCTCAGATAATGATCTTGTTATGAAAGTTCATTCAATTTCATTAGAAGCAATTCAATCGAATTAACTCCTAAATTAATTGAAACCACAAACCTAATTGAAATATCATCCAAATAATCTGTGATTAAAATTCAAAATTAGGAAATAAATCCATAACCTAATCCATTTTCAATCCTAAACACATTCATAATCATGAAAATCGAATAGAAGATTGAAGAAGAAAGTGAACATTCACATAGAAATTGAAATACCAAACTAGAACTCAAATTCTCCTTGCTTGGACTAGATCCTTGGATTGATTAATTGTTTAGCCTTCCATGATCATCATCAATGGAAGACCCAGGAAATTAGTGCAAGAAAATGGAAGAATAGAAATGAAAATAAAGAAGAAAATGAAGAACAGTTGAGAGAAGATTTTAATTCTAAAAAACTTCTAAAAGGAACTACAAATTCTGTTTGTGCTAAAATGAAGTGTAAAAATCCACTAACTAATTGCACTAATGTATAGTGACTGAGTCAGTAGGAAATGATGGGTCATGATTAAGCCCATATAATCTAACTAATTACTAATTATACCAATTTGTAGCCCAAAACTCAAGTGCAATGTTTCTGACTTCCAAGCCTAAAATGACCCTCAACATAACAAAATATTAGATTTTTTCCTTATCTTTCTAGGGACTACTCATTTACGCCATTTGGAGTATTGTAGAGCTCTCTAGGTCCTGCACAAGGAAGATAGGTCAAGTAAGCAAAAAATCCAAAAATAAGTAACAATTATCAATTAAGTCCACTTGTTTGCCTAAGACAAAAACTAAGTTGGGAGAAAATAAAAGTCAAAGAGAAGTCAAATAAGCTAAGAAGAATATCAAAATATTAAATTAAAAATACTCAATCAACACGTTGCCTTATCCTTTAGTGTAAGACAATGGTCCTTTTAAGGAATCGACGTTGATCCCATAACGAATCTATCACTAAAGTATATAAAAGGTCATCTCCATCTAGGAAGCAAATAATGAAAAATATTACAAGAGCGCAAGAAAATATTTGAAGCAAAACTCGGCCGAAATGTTAGACGACTGATATACAATTTGTATTTGTTTACTTTTTGCTAAGAAAAGTTATTTGGTAATTGAGCTTAATTGTTTATTCACTTATTGCATGTTATAGAATACTTGCATTCAGCCAAACTTTTGTTTGTGAAAGCCAGGAGTGGCTTAATGTTAAACAATACTTGGGTTTCTTAGATTTAGGGGGGGTCTATGAAATTGCTAGAAGTGGTATTAAGAATACTTGCAAAGCTAGGAGTGACAGGTTAGAATACTTGTTTTGTAATCAAGTTTTGATTAGTGAATCCTTTACTAATAAGTAAAAGAGAATTAGACATAGCTCAGGTTGATTGAACCAATATAAACCAAGTGTTTCTACTTCTCTCCATAACAGTTTATTGAACATTCTTATAGCACTTTCTATCACCTTCTTAACACCAAGTGTTTATTTGAAAAATTGTTTTAAGAACTTTCTCTTTTATAAAGTCAGTGGATGACCAAATTGATCTTCATTATATATTTGCTTTACTTCCAGTGGACGACTTGTCCCCCCCCCCCCCCCCAACACACACACACACACACACACACACACACACATATATATATATATATATATATATATCACTATCTATATCTGCTTTAATATTGCAAAAATTTATATCTTTGATATACACACTATTCAACCCCGCTTTTAGCGTATTTTTTTGGTACTTTAGTTGGTATAAGAGCTTGGCCTTAAGGGTTGAGTATCTAACAATACCAAGGAAAAAATCCAATATGTCAAAGATATGGAAGAAGGATTCTCCACCAACAAACTAACTATGTTCAGAGGCATAAAGTATGATTACTAGAAGGAGCGTATGATAGCCCACTTCGAATTGATTCATATAGATCTATGGGGCCGGGTGGAAAATGGAGATTGTATTCCATATGATAATTAGCTGAATGAAATTCCTAGAGGCCAATGGACGGAGCAACAAAGACTTAGATTTATGCTAAACTCCAAGGCTCAAAATGTGATGGTGTGTGCTCTTTCAGAAGAAGAATACACCAAGGTACACAGTTTCAAAAGTGCCAAACAAATGTGGGATACTCTAGTTGTAACATACGAAGTAACGTCATAGGTAAGGAAGAACAAACTCAGTCTGATGTATGTGTAAACCCATTAGATATTGATTTCCCAAATCTACCTTGCATTGAAATCTAGTCTTCAATTTCTTTCAAAAACACAAGCTGGATTCAATTTCACGTGCAGCCCAAGGCTGAATTAAAGCTTCAAAGTGCAGCAATGGAAGATGGAAGAAGGAAAGAGATGAAGATGGAAGACACCATGGAGAAGAGCTCCAATAAATCTAGGAAGAATCGCCACAATAGCATGGTGAAGCCATTGATAAGACCCAAGAGGTTCTTGCACAAGAACTTGAGAGAAACCCTCACAAACAAATTTAAGATTTGTATTAAAATGACAAAAGTGTCTACATTCAGTTTTGGGAAGCCATATATAGCCACAAAATTACAAAGCAAATGCACATAAATGACAATTAAAATGAAGCTTGTAATGTAAACTAATGAAGCCTAATGCAAGTTAATGAAGCTTGAGGTGCAAGCTTCTCCTAAGGTGACTCTTGGCTGATCCAACGTGCCAAGGTGCACTTTTTAAGCTTGCATGTGCAGTTTTCAAGCTTACATAGGTGCTACAAAATTTACACACAAGTGCACCTACACATCTTTACACAATTGCCCCTAAAGGCATTTTTCTTGCAACTACTTTTGCTACTAATAAGTGCTGGAATTAAATTGAACTTGAGACATCAAAATCCAGCCCTTGTTATTGTTGAGTTGGTGTGCCTCTTCATGCTTGTTCAAATTAGCTTTGATGTGGTCTTTAAGGGCTTGAGTTCTAGCTCTTGTTATGGGTCCTCTAAAGCTAACCAAATGAAGTTCTTCAAGTTCTCCTTCTAGACCTTTAGCTTGCAATGGAACTCCATCATCTCCTCCTTCTTGAAAGGAACTTGACCTCAAGTTTGCTTCCTCACTTGTACCTACATCACACAAAGAAAGATCACAAACATTAAAGGTATTACTCACACCATACTCACTTGGTAACTCAAGTTTATATGCATTGTTGTTGATGCTTTCTAAAATATTAAGAGGTCCATCTCCTCTAGGTTGGAGCTTGGATTTCCTTTCTTGAGGAAATCTATCATTCCTCAAATGAAGCCAAACCAAATCTCCTTCATTAAAGATCACTTGCTTCTTGTGCTTATTGGCTTGTTTAACATATTGTTCCATCTTTCTCTCCACATGGACCTTCACTTGTTTATGCAATTTCCTAATATAGGAAGCTTTAGATAAAGCATCATGATTAATCATAGAAGAAGTGTTAGGTAATGGCAATAAATCACGAGGAGTTAAAAAGGATTAAAGCCATAAACAATTTGAAAAGGAGATAAGGAAGTAGTTTTGTGAACCACTCTATTATAAGCAAACTCAATGTGAGGTAGACACTCCTCTCACGTCCTTAAATTACCCTTGATGTAGCATCTAAGGAGTTGACCCAATGTCCTATTCACCACTTCGGTTTGGCCATCTGTTTGTGGGTGACAAGTTGATGAAAATAAAAACTTTGTGCCAAGCTTACCCCATAATGTTTTCCAAAAGTGGCTAAGGAACTTTGTGTCTCTATCACTCACAATGCTTCTAGGCAATCCATGAAGTCTTACCACTTCCTTGAAGAAAAGATTGGCTACTTCACAAGCATCATCCCTCTTGTGACAAGGAATTAAGTGTGCCATCTTTGAGAACCTATCAACAACAACAAATATAGAATCCTTTCCCCTCTTGGATCTTGGAAGACAAAGCACAAAATCCATAGAAATGTCAACCCAAGGGGAGTTAGGAATTGGCAAAGGTGTATATAAACCATGAGGAATTAATCTAGATTTAGCTTTATGACATGTAATACATTGAGAAACAAGCTTATGCACATCATGCCTCATTTTTGGCCAAAAGAAATGTTCATGTAAAATAGCCAAAGTTTTATCCACACCAAAGTGCCCCATCAAATTGTTCTCATGAACTTCTCTAATGAAGAGTTCTCTCAAAGAGCTTTTAGGAACACATAGTCTCTTTTCCTTAAACAAGAAGCCATCATGTCTGATAACATAAGGAAATTGCTCCTTCAACTTTCCTACTTGTGTTTAATAACATAAGGAAATTGCTTAATAAACTCAATCCACTTAGCATGTCTCTTGTTAAGTTTGCCTTGACTTTTCAAATATTTAAGAGACTCGTGATCATATGGATCACAAATTCCTTAGGTAAAATACAATGTTGCCAAGTTTGTAATACTCTAACAAGTGCATACGACTCTTTATCATAAGTGGAATAGTTCAAACATGCACCCTTCAATTTCTCACTAAAATAAGCAATAGGATGTTTATCTTGAATCAAAACCCCCCCAATGCCTACAAGGATGTTTATCCTTCAATGTTTGAAAAACAATTTCATGTTCTTGCTTCCAAGAAAAGTTCACGGTTTTCTTTATCAATTCATTCAAAGGAGAAGCAATGGTACTAAGGTCCTTGACAAATCTCCTATAAAAGCTTGCTAAACCATGAAAGCTTTTAACATCCTTCACACTTTTTGGAATTGGCCACTCCATGATGGCTTTCACTTTCTCTTGATCCACTTGGACTCCTTGAGCACCTACTACAAAACCTAGAAACACAACTTGTGAAGTACAAAAAGAACATCTATCAAGTGCTCCATACAAGGTTTCCTTCCTAAGCACCTTAAGGACACTTTTAACATACATCAAATGATCATTTAAATTGGCACTATAAATAAGAATGACATCAAAATACACTACCACAAACTGACCTATAAAGTGTCTAAGCACATAATTCATAAGCCTCTTAAAGGTACTAGGTGCATTAGTCAAACCAAAAGGCATAACTAACCATTCATAAAATCCAAAATTAGTTTCGAAATCCATTTTCCATTCATCCCCTTCCCTAATCCTTATTTGATGATAACCACTCTTAAGATCTATTTTAGAGAAAATAGTAGCACCATGGAATTCATCTAAAAGATCATTAAGTCTAGGGATAAAATGTCTATACCTTATGGTGATGTTGTTTATTGTTCTACAATTCATTCACATTCTCTATGTTCCCTCCTTATTAGTTACGAGAATAATTGGCATGGCACAAGGACTCATGCTCTCACGAATCCACCCTTTTTCAAGTAGCTTCTCCACTTGTGTTTGTATTTCTTTTGCTTCCATGGGTGAAGTCTTATATGCTGGCCTATTAGGGAATGAACAACCTGGAATTAAATCAATTTGGAGCTCTATGCCTCTTAAAGGAGGCAAGCCATTAGGAATTTCTTTTGGAAAAGCATCTTCATATTCCTCCAAAAGAGATTGCGTAGCTTTGGGCAATTTTTCTCCTTCCTTTTCAACATGTAAACAAAGAGAGTTAGGAACATATAATAAAGAGATTGTTGTGCTAATAACAGTCTCTTGATTTGCTTTTCAATCAAGAAAAAAATCTCTTTAATCTCATGATTTTTTTTGCTCTCATTTTCTTTCTCTTTACTTTTCTTTTCGTTAGCTTTTCTCTTTGGTAGCTCACTATTCTTGTCTTTTTTTGTGCAGTATTTTTTTCAGCTCTTGAATCCTCTTTTCTTTCATCCTTACTTGATCTTCACACACTTGTCTAGGAGTCAAAGGCCTCAAAATAATTTTCTTGCCTAAGTGCTCAAACTCAAAGTTGTTCTCCATGCCATTGTGTATAACTTTTCTATCATATTGCGAAGGCCTTCAAAGAAGAATATATCCAGCCTCCATAGGTACAATATCACAAAGAATTTCATCATTATAAGAATTAATAGAAAAATGAATGAGCACTTGAGAATTTACCACCACTTCTCCACTCTCACTAAGCATTGGAGCTTGTATGGCTTTGAATGTTTTGTGATTTGCAAGTGTAATTTCTCAAAGAGCCTTGTACTAGCCACATTGGTGCAGCTTCCTCCATCAATTATAAGTGAGCATACTTTGCCTGCAACTAAGCATCCTGTGTGAAAATATTTTCTCTTTGAGTCTCCTCTTTGTCTAGGCAAAAATTGCTTAACATTCTCCTTATCATCAAGACATCACCTTCCTCGGCCTCCACAAGTGTAAGTTCATCTTCTTCTTCTTTGCTTGAAGAACTAGTTGAGTTATTTGAAGATTAACTCTTTATGCCTCCATCCTCAAGCAAAATCATTGTTCTCTTGTTGGGACATTGGGAAGCAATGTCACACTTACCAAGACACTTAAAACACTTGATATTGCTTGATCTTGTTGGAGTAGGATCCCTAATTTTTTTACTTGAGCTCTCCACCTTTTCTTCTTTATTTTTCACTTGAGAAACCTCCCTCCTAGACTTGTCTTTCCAGCTAGAAGTTGTTGGCCCATGGGTTTTGGAAGCTTTTCCCCTTTGTAGTTGTTGCTCCACCCTTTGAGCTTTGTGGACTAGCTCTTCTATTGTGCCATAAGAATGTAGCTCCAACACATCTTGAATTTCTCTATTCAAGCCATGAAGGAACCCAGCCATGGTTGCCTCTTGTCCTTCCACAATTTCAGCCCTTATCATCATCAATTCCATTTCCTTATAGTATTCATCAACACTATTGTAGCCTTGAAATAGTCTTTGGAGCTTGTTGTGGACTTCTCTTGCGTAATAAGTGGAAACAAATATTTCTCTCAAGCATACCTTCGAGTCATTCCAGCCATTTATTCTTTGTCTCCTCATCCTCCATATGTCCATTTGAATTTGATTCCACCACACTAAAGCATAGTCACCAAATTTTAGAGTTGCTAGAATCACATTCTTTTTTCTTCATCAAATTGTTGGCATGAGAAAATTTGTTCTACTTTTATCTCCCACTCAAAGTAAACTTCGGGATCATAAGTGCCAAGGAACTTTGTAATTTTTATTTTCACTCCACTCCACCCTCTATTTCTCCCTTCTCTTTCTTCTCTCCTCAACCTCCAATCTTCCTCATCTCTATTTTGCCTCTTAGGATTGTGTCTCCTATTATTTTCTCTTATATTATTGTTTTCTCTCCACTCCTCCCTCTCATAACCCTCATCTTCATAATTTCCTCCATGAGAGGAAGCATACTCACTCACCCTCCTATAGTCATGAGTCTCTCCATCCACACTCCCAATTGGATTACTCCTTCTTCGGGTCTCCCTTTGTAACTCTTCAAATCTTGCATCCATTTTGGTTTGTAAATCTTCCATTTGTTTTGTAATGGCCTTCATCAACCTAGAGGTCTTAGGTGACAAAGCCTATTCTTCTCTTGAGTTCATCCTTCAAAAGAAATGGTTAGCAAAAACACAAGTATATAAGGAAATTCTCACCACTCTCTAAGGGTTTGCCACTCACACTCGTGTTTGCACACTTTATCTAGGCTCTTTCTTTAATGTTCTCTCTGGCCTTTTCCCACTCTTGTTCCTCTCTATAGCTCTTAAGCAAAAACTTCCAATCCAATCAAGCTTCTTAACTATAGTGAAATAGGAAACAATTCTAGGCTAGACCTAAGAGTCCAAGAATAAGAAAATTCTAAGACAAAACTTTGGAATTTTTAAGAGACAAGCAACAAAAGCAAAAAATTTAGAATAGCACTACTCAAATTGGAATTTAATGAGACAACTCAAGGATATAGTGGCTGGACCAAACTGCACAAGGAGGATACACCAAGCAAATTCAATTGTTAGAAGCCAAATTTCACCAACTTGCATGTCATACAAGTTCACTTAATTTTGTGGTTCAAAGGAAATTTGAACTTGTAGCTTTTGTAACTTTGCTTTGCTTCTAAATTTTACTTTTATTTGTAATTTTCATCCACCAATTCAATAATTTCTTTGGTTGTACTTAATTGTTTTTCTTTTGCTTTTTCTTTTGTACAAGTTCAAGGATTCTTAAAGAAACTTAATGAATCACGAAAAAACTAGGTATATAAAAATTGTAAAATTTGCTTCTAACAACTCAATTCAGTTTAGGCATGAGATTAGAATCAAAACAAGTGGTTATACAACACATAAACACTACTAACACAAGTTGACAAGAATCAAAGCTAGAAAATTAGAAAAATATCAAGAACAAATGAAGAACATGAAGACATGAATTTCACAAGAAACTTGCAGCTAAACACAAGGGTAGGTGGCGGATCACAAGACAAAACCAACACCACCAAGACTTTCATGAAAACTTCAAGAAACTAGGAGTAGAAGTAGAATTTATGGTTTTCGGTTTTGGTGCAATTTTTTAACCTTTGGAGAAGTTCTTAGAACTGAACTTGAAGAAGAATTTCACAAGGATTAGGCTCTAGATACCACATGATGTATGTCTAAACCCATTAGATATTGATTTCTCAAATCTACCTTGCATTGAAACCCGTTGTTCAATTTATTTCAAGAACACAAGCTGGATTCAATTTCACGTGCAGCCCAAGGCTGAATTAAAGCTTCATAGTGCAGCAATGAAAGATGGAAGAAGGAAAGAGATGAAGATGGAAGACACTGTGAAGAAGAGCTCCAATAAGTCTAGGAAGAATCGCCACAATAGCATGGTGAAGCTATTGATAAGACCCAAGAGGTTCTTGCACAAGAACTTGAGAGAAACCCTCACAAACAAATTTCAGATTTGTATTAAAATGACAAAAGTGTCTACATTCAGTTTTGGGCAGCCATATATAGTCACAAAATTACAAAGCAAATGCACATGAAATGACAATTAAAATGAAGCTTGTAATGTAAACTAATGAAGCCTAATGCAAGTTAATGAAGCTTGAGGTGCAAGCTTCTCCTAAGGTGACTCTTGGCTGATCCAATGTGCCAAGGTGCAGTTTTCAAGCTTACATAGGTGCTACAAAATTTACACACAAGTGCACCTACACGTCTTTACAAAATGGCCCCTAAAGGCCTTTTTCTTGCAACTACTTTTGCTACTAACAAGTGCTGGAATTAAATGGAATTAAATTGGACTTGAGACATCAAAATCCAGCCCTTGTTATTCTTGAGTTGGCGTGCCTCTTCATGCTTGTCCATGTTAGCTTTGATGTGGTCTTAAAGGGCTTGAGTTCTAGCTCTCGTCATGGGTCTTCTAAAGCTAACCAAAGCAAGTTCTTCAAGTTCTCCTTCTAGACCTTTAGCTTGCAATGGACCTCCATCACAGTCTCTTCACTCGTAAGTATGAACTCTTCTCTATGGAAGAAAATGAAAACATACAATGTATGTTTGGATGCTTTCAAACCATTCTTAATGAACTAAGATCCTTACATAGAACTTATAATCATTATGATCACATTGACAGAATTTTGAGAACTTATGACCATAGGTAACAACACTGAGAGCATTAAAGAATCTTGATTCTATGTACTTTGTGGAATTTTTCAGTACCCTCAAGGTTCTAAACAAGAACTTCAACAGGATGAAGGACTCAAAAGAGAAAACTCTCTGTCCCTCAGTGGTTAGAAGAATAAGAAGGCACCATAATTTGGAGAACAAGTGTTGAGAAGTTAGTCTAAAGCTCTTAAAGTCGATGATTCATCTAATGATGAATTTGAGGAAGACTCAGACAAAGATGAGATTGCTTTTATCTCTCGGAAGATCTGCAAGATGTGGAGAAACAAAAGAGGGTCCAAGTGGAAAAACTCCTCAAGAAGAATGTCCAGAGAAAAGAAGGATAAAGATAAAAGCTCCATAATTTTAAACAAAGGAGGGACTCCATTGAGGAGTGTGTTTTCTTAATTCTATCTAGTAAATATTATAGTTTACAAGCTTAATACAAAAGTGGGTCACTCTTACAGAGAGAGTTGAAACAGAAAATGCAGATTTCTCACTCAGAGATTTTCTCAAGTTGTTCCTGTTTAGAATGCTTCTCCTTGATCAAGTTGCTCTTTGAAAAAGGCTCATAAAGCTCACAAGAAGACCGTTGAGGTGGGCTCCACTAAACTAACAGACTTATGGAGTGAATAAGCATACTTGACAGCCTGTAGAACCATTCTGAGGTAGTTATTTTGAGGAACATTTCTTATGAGCATTCTAAAGTATCATTAGAATATCCATTCTGATGTTAGCTGAGAAAGAATCCATACTTGATAGATTTTGTTGATGAAGTTTAAGTTAATATTCCATTCTGAAGTAGCACAACTTCATCAAACTTCAGTTGCTAGTGTGTTAGTGTTCTATACAAGGTCAGACTATGAAGTATCTCCAGTCTTTTATTCTGATGCTTCTTGTCTGTGCTTCTCATGGAAAGATTCAACTTTCAACAAGTTTGCATCTTCTTATGTAGTTAGCCTTCACTTTATGATGTGCATTTAGTGTGTGTGACGGCATGTGAAAAGTGAAGTGTTGTCAAATTCAATCTTCTTAAGTGTCTTCTATATGTGTGACATCATTTGGAAGACTTGATGCTGTTCCTTGAAAATCATTCTGAGGTGGTCATACCTTTCTGATGTTTAGTCTTCAGAGTCATGCTTCTACATCATTCTGTGATAGCTTCATTTTGATGTTTGATGCTCTCTATGTGATCTTTTTTCTTTCAAGACCTGCTTGTTCAGTACACTTGTCAAGGATGAGTACTTAGAGAGAATCTTTCTTCATTATGATGATGTGCTTCAGGAAACCTTCTGATTTCATAACTTACTAACAATTGTTCTGATGTATGCCTAAGCTCCTTAGACATTGATTTTCCCAATCTACCTTGCAATGAAACTCAATCTTCAAGTGTAACACCCCAATATTTTATATTTATTAAATATGGGTTTGAGGCAATACTTTAGGACGATTAGAAATTATAATACGCTATCTGGTAAGATTTTCAGAATTTTAAATACATATTATGAAATAAAGTTTAATTCAAGCTATTCAAAGTATTAGAAAATTATGAGAAGGATGAAAATAATTTTAGGAGTTTTCTCTTAATTATGGGCTAAAAAGACTTATTTATTAAGATAGTTTAGTCATTTTATAAATTGAACCAACAAGAAAATAGGATTTTGCTATTTCATGAAAATATTGTAGCTTTGGCTCTTGGAAACAAAACTTGGCCGTGTGATTAAGGGGAGGAAGGATTGAAAATCAAGGTTGGTCTAAGAGGATAAGAATTATTTAAGTGCAAATACTAGAAACCAAGATATCCAAATATAAAGCAAAAAGAAACATTATTTGGCACCAAATAAGCATGATACGGTGAAGAAGAAGAAAAACAAAATGGTAACAGCCCTTGTATGAATGATGGGCACGTGAAATGAAGCAAGGAAAGGGAGGAGGGGGGCCAATTCAAAGAAAGAAAGAAAAACAAGCAAATGGCAACTTAGAAGAATAATTGGAGACAAAGCCATAAATGCTAGGATAAGATAAGAATGAAAGGAGACAAAAGGAATCTTTCATAAATGCTAAGTAGAAAAAATCAAATGAAACTCTCCCTAAGCCATATACACTTCACCGTACAAATAATTTGGAGGAAAAGGATGTGTGGACCAAGTTGTACACGCCACCAACCAATAGGAAAGCTTGGAGAAAAACAAATATCTTGACTTTACTATATAAGGAAATACATGAAAGCATTTTGGTCAGCCATAAGAAGAAGAAGCCGTGCAGCTCTTAAGTACCCCACTTGCTTTTTGTTTTTAGCTTTATTGAATTTCAACACCAAGCCTTGTACCATCATTTTCAT
This sequence comes from Glycine latifolia, assembly GCA_013407115.1. Lineage (NCBI taxonomy): Eukaryota > Viridiplantae > Streptophyta > Magnoliopsida > Fabales > Fabaceae > Glycine > Glycine latifolia. The sequence continues at coordinate 64,501 of QARZ01041040.1, forward strand.
AAAAAAAAAAAAAACATTCCAAAATACAAGCAAGTCCACGTGAAGCAAGGGTCAAGGGAGCAAGCTTGTTCAATTTTAGGAAACAATTAAGGTATGGGAAGTTTTGGTAAACCAAGTCTAAATATTAAACTCTACTCAAGATTTCTACCTAGATTAATGAAGATTTAAGTTGATAAATTAAGAGAAATGGAAAAACTAAGATGGGTAATATGAAACTTCTATTTAAATTTGATGGAGGATGAGATAAAGAAAGTTCAAACTCAATGTAATCTAACTCTCTATTTGATGTTTAATGGTTTAGATTCATGTCTTGAAAATTATTTTGGTTAATAGATAGTATAGATGATTCTTGAATAAGTTTATTTAGTAATGTTTCTTTAATTCTATGTATTCGTTTAATTAGGTAGTTAATTGCTTATATATTCGTTTAATTATGTATTACGTTGTTTACATATTTTTCTAAATTATTTATCTTAAATAGTCTTTTGATTAATTATTTTGTCTAGATGTAATGTTTAATGAATCATAGATAAAATATATTTTATGTTCCTTAAGTTAGTTTATTTTGAAATAATCCCTACATAATCTCTAACTATTTTTTTGTTGTTGATATCTCTTAATAAATTATTTTAATGTTGCTTGTTAAAATTCGATTTATTCCCTTTTGTTGTTGTCATAATTATTTTGACTCAATCAAGAAGACATAATAATTTTGAAGTAGGTAATTAAAAGTTTAATTTGAAACAAAGGTGTAATGAAAGGAAAGTTGTGTGGTGATTCATGATGAGAAAGGAATCAAGAAGTGTATCACTTTGATGATGATAAGTTGAGAAGAATGATGAGAACAAGAACAATTAAAAGATGTAAAATGAATCACTTATGCATTTTCATGTGCATACACCCGGTGGGGTAAATTTGTGAAGATGAACCTCAGGAGGAGGTGTGTCAGATAACTAAACTGAGTCCATAAGTTCAGAGATGTCAGAACTTGGGGGTAGTTGAGACAGTGAGGACCACACCACCATGATGATCACATGAGTGGAGGTAATAATCCTACGCGCCACTGGGCTACCCTGACCGGATGGATAAGTTCGTTCCACTAAGGTGAGGGTGGGGTTATCTGACTATGGCCACAATTATTGAGACGTTGAGAACCTGAGATCTCAGTCATACATCATATAATAAGATGAGCATGCATTTTCTTACATTTCATAACAAGTATGTGTAAGGAAGAGATAATATACATGTGTGGAGTAAAAGATGATAATTAAATCTTAGTAACGTTTTGACAAATTCTCTGTATTATTATATAACTATTTACGTATATTTATTATGTCTGTTTATATTTAAATTTTGTTTATCATGACTTACCCTATTTTGTGTCTGGTGGTTGACATCTGTGATGACCCCAAAATTTCTTGGGCGAGCAGAGGAACAGTGATATGAATGCTGCACAAGAAGATGTGATGAAGACTTTGTGATGATTCTCTGCTTGTTGATGATCTCTACTTTGATCTGTATTATGGACTGTTTATGTATTGGACTGTTAATTTGTAATAAGGGACTGTATGGTATAAATATGTGAACATCATGAACTACGTCATTTAAATAACGCGTAAACTTTCATAATTTCTAAAATCGTTTTCAAACTCAATTAAAACTAATTTGGGCCTTCATTCTTCTTTTTAAAAAAAAAAACCCGTAACGAATAAAATAATTTCGGAATAAAGCGAAGTAGAAGCGGTCGTTTCATCAAGAACTTAAACTTTTACTCAAGATTTGGAGCAAGAGTGGCATGAATGAGGTCTAAGGAACTAAGCAATGGAGGATGGAATTAGACAAGGAATGAAGATGGATGACGCCATGGAGAAGCTCTCCAATGAGTCTAGAAGAATCACCACAATATCCTTAAGAAGCCATTGATAAGATCCAAGAAGTTTTTGCACAGGAACAAGAGAGAAACTCTCACAAGAAATTCAGATTTCTTATTGATTTGCCAAAAGTGTCTATAATTTGTTTGAGCTGGCCTTATATAGCCATAGTCCTAAAGCTTGTGTTGCAAGCTACCTAAGCTAAAAATGTAAGCTAAATGCAAGTGGAATGATATGGCAAATGAAATGAAGTTAGAGGTGCAAGCTATTCACGTCATGACTCATGGCTTGAGGTGCAAGCTATTCACGTGCCCCATGGGTGTTCTATGAAGGAAAACAAAAATGGAACTTCAAATGAAAAGAAGAGAGGTTCTCACTAGTGAACACAAACACAAAAAAAAAAAAAAAGTAAGAAAGGTGCTATCTTTAATAAGGTAAATCAAGGATCTGAGCTTCCAAAGAGAGAGCTTTCTTGGAGAAGAAGAAAAAAGCAAGAAAATGTGTTTTTAAGGTTGGTTCATATTTTGCAAGAGTTTTGGGAAGATTTTTAACTCTTCTCATTCGCTTTCTTTTCACCCCACAACTCACCACCTCATTCCCATCACTCAAGGCACACTCATATAGGCTCAGACACTCTGAAATTCAACTAATAACACATAAATTGTTTAAGTATAAACATAAATATAAACATAGATATAAAGACCATAAACCACCACCTCATAATTAATTAATTATAGAAACTTACATTTAAATTTAATTACACTTGCAAATTAATTAAAACCACTTAATCAAGCATTATGAAAAATACTTTGTTACAATATACGTACATATAGACACACATACACATACATACATACATACATATATACATATAGGGATGACAATGGGTAGGTCTGAGTAAGATACTGTAGTTGAAATGAAAAAAATACCACAATAAGGGGGGTTGAATTAGGGTTTTGAAATTTTTTTAAGCTTCCTTTGAAAAAAAAAAAGGTTTCTGGTGATTGTTCAAAATGAAGAACTATAATGAGCTCAAAATGGAAATTCAAGTTGCTCAAAATGAAAATGCAAATAATTTTGGAAAAAGTTATTTTGTAGATTAAAGCTTTTGTTTCAAAGATAGTTGTTTAATTAACACCTTTTGATAAATAAAAAATTAGTTTAGTTGTTGAGATGAAAGGTTAAGAGATTTAGTGTTTTGATCCAAAGCAATTTTCAGATCTATGAAAAACAAGGTGAAGAGTAAGAAGAAAAAGGAGTGCACGAAGGTTTTTATACTAGTTCACTCTAACCTTGAGCTATGTCCAGTCCTAACCTTAAAGATGATATTTCACTAACACAAGTAGTTCACAACTAGACTAGCAATCACTGGATTTCAACAAAATGCTAGTTCCTGACTAGACTTCAAACGTAGCCTCGACTAGACCAACTACACCACTAGGTTTCACCTTTACCAGTTACTGTTGGACTTTTACAGAAAAAATGGATGTGTTTAACTTTGCAGAATACAGATTTTCACGTCACAATGAGGGATTCCACTTAGGAATTTAATTTCACACTTCTATCTAAGATTATTATAGACTTTTCAAGTTCAATACAAAAGTGGGTCACTTTCACAAAGAGGGTTGAAGCTAAAATTTAGATTTCTCACTTAGAGATTTTTTCTTGCTATACTAATTTGGAATGCTTCAAAATTTTCTTCATACCTTTTGAAAATGCTCCAAATAGCTCCCAAGAAGACCGTTGAGGTGGGATCCACACAACTGACAAGCTTCTAAAGCAGTTAGGTGCACCTTAGAATTGTCTTGAAGTGACATGTAGTGTCATTCTGAGGGACCTTTCTAATGGGAATTCTAAAGGACCATCAGTATAGTCATTCTCATGTTTGTTGAGAATGAATCCATACTTAATGAAATCTTTTGTTGAAGTTCAGATTGATATCCCATTTTGATGTAGTGCAGCTTCATCACTCTTAACATTTTTTTTCACAACTTCAAGCATTCTGAAGTTGATTACTTCAGAAAGACTTCAAGAATTCTTTTGAGTTCTTAACTCCGACAGTTGTTATGAACCTTTCTGTTTCTGAGCATCATTTTGAGTACCTCAAAATGAACATATTTGCTTCTTAAAGAAATAAAACACTAAAACACTTAAGTAGAATATGAACCATCAATTAAACCCATCATTCTTTCAACTTTAATTGCTAATGATTTGTCATAATTAAAACAACCAGGGATGTGAATTCAATAATAGTACCAATCCATATACCTTCGTTTGAAAAAATATTTGTACCCTACCTCGTACCTGTATGGGTAGTAACATTTATCCCCATCCCCATATTGGTTACCCACACTTTATCTATAAAGTTAACAAATCCATAAGAAAAGCATTAATTAAAAAATTACTGCAACTAAATTGAAAGTTCACTTTTAAATTATCCAAACATAACATTAAAAGTATTGAAATATAATCTAAAGTCATTCAAACATTCTATTATAAATATAAGTATCCAACAAATTATTTTTAAATGTATTGTCTTAATCATTTAACATAATCATTAGAAATTTCAACATCATGTGATTGTATTCTTTAAGACTTGCAAAACAAATTACATTGAAACTAATTAACTTGTAATTATATATTCTACATGTGATGGTACTTTATATGAACAAACGTAGCTAGTTTAAAACAAAAAGAACCAAGAATATTAGAATGAGGAACTTGTTTAATAAGACTTGAACGTGTGGGGTAAAAAAAAATATTTTAGTCCACTTATGTTTTGATATGACTTATACTAAATTTTATATACATAGTTTATCTAGCTATTAAAAAACCAACAGTTATGATGACTAATGAATTAATATCAATTTTTAACTACGCATTCACTCACTAATAATAAAATAAAAAAATTCATCAAATGAATTATGATTTATCTTGATTTTAAATTTGAAGCAATTAAAAAAATGTATTGTGAGTAAATTTATATGATATTTCAAGCATTACCATGATAACAACTAATTCCTAAACCAAATCTCACTCAATCTACAATGCTTTCCAAATGTATCGATCTACAATTCACATAAAGACATTGTAAAGGAAAATATCACAAGAAATAGATGAATTGTGATTTTAGAAATTTTTAAAGCATTTTTAGTGAAAAACAAAGTTATTGTCTGAAGAGAAACTTTATAAGACAAATAACATATTTTTGCAAATACACGTTTAGACAATGAAAATAGATTTCGCAAAATAGACATGGTTTTCAAAACAAAATAAAATTCAAACCCTAGGTCAGTTTAAGCACAAGTGAAATGAAAGCGTATAAGACACATAGATTTATACTAGTTTTTGTGGACTGATTGAGTGTTTTTAGTTTAATATTTTTCTATTATTCTTAGCTGATTTGACTTCTCTTGGATTTTTATTTTCTCATTCAAACTCATTTTTTGTCTTAGGCAAACAAGGGGCTTAATTGATAATTGTTGCTTATTTTTAGATTTTTTTTGCTTACTTGACCTATCTTCCTTGTGCAAGACCTAGAGAGTTCTACAGAACTCCAAATGGTGAATATGAGTAGTCCCTAGAAAGATAAGGAAAATATCTACACTTTTTTTAGAGACACGCTGAGGCCAATTTTGTCATTTTGAGAGTCATTTTAGGCTTGGAAGTCAGAACCCCTGCACTCAAGTTTTGGGTTGCAAATTGGTGTAATTAGTAATTAGTTAGACTAGATGGGCCTAATCATGGCCCATCCTTTCCTACTAAGTCAGTCACTATATTTTAGTGCAATTAGTTAGTGAAGAGACACATTTCATTTGAGCACAAACAGAATTTGCAGTTTCTTTTAAAAGTTTTTATAATTAAAAAGTTCTCTCTCTTTTTCTCTCAACTGTTCTTCATTGTTCTTTATTATTCTTCTTCCTTTCATCTCTGTTATTTTATTTTTTCTCATACAAATTTCGTGGCTCTTATATTGATAATGATCATGGAAGGCTAAATAATCAATCAATCTAAGGATCTAGTTCAAGAAAGGAGAATTTGAGTTCTGGTTTGGTATTCTAATTTCTATGTGAATGCTCATCTTCTTCTTCAATCCTCTTTTCGATTTTCATGATTATAAATATGTTTAGGATTGAAAACAAATTAGATTATAGATTTATTTCCTAATTTTAAATTTTAATCATAGATTGTTTGGATGATATTTCAATCCAATTTGTGATTTCAATTGATTTAGGAGTTAATTCGATTGAACTGCTTCTAATGTTATTGAACGAACCTTCATAATATGATTATTATATGAGAACTATGATAATTTTTATTGCTTGGTTTGGTGAATTTGATTGGTATTCTTAAATCGTTTTACAACACCTTTTATCAATTATGTTAGTTTCTGCATGTTTCTTCAATTCTTGTTGTGTTTCTGCAATTTTATTCATTGCCTACAAACTGTTCAATTAAAATCTCCCTATTGTTTATTAGTGAATTGAAGTTGGAACCAAATTGATATTGTCTCTGAGTCGACCTAGGTTAATCTCGTGCTACAGAATTAACATAGTTTAATTATTTTGTAGCGATTTGACAGTTGTTATCATGGACCACTACTAGGACTACATCCAGTTTTTGGCTAACCACCAAGTTCCACTAACTTCAACAAGTTACAAGTATTAATCACTGACACTTTTGGCTCCACAACTGAAGCTCTACACTAAGCTTGTTACAACCTAGTAATCTTTGTCCAACCAAGCCACTGCTGGCTCAATACAAATCAAAAGAGTTATTGTTTGTTTGCACAATGACTAACTCTTAATCATCTTATAAACGAATATACAGTCTCAACACTTAGTTTTTCTCTCTCAAGGTGTTCAAGGTTTTTGAGAGCTTTTTCAAACCATACAACAATTTACAAAATGCTTTTTACAAAAAGAAATTGAATGAAAGCACATAGGTTCTTAACCATGTCTTCAAAGCTTCTAGTATTTATAGGCCTTCTTCAACAAGTATTTGTTGTCTCTAAATGGATTGATTTCTTCACTTAAACTTGCGTCTAAAGAATGTGGTTGTTGGAGTATTTAATGCTTGCATTACATGCATGTACTTCTTCATACTGGAAAACCTTTCTTGTGAGTTTTCCTGTTGATCATTACAACAACAAACCACTTGCTTTAAGTTAGAGCAGGCTTGTCATCAGTAGAGCATGTCTTTTGGTGATGTTTGACAACTTCCAGATTTTAAGCTTCGTTTGTTTTTCATAGGATTCAACATATCCTAGGAGGATATCTCTGTCAAATGAATCCTAGACATAGAGCAATAAATGAAGTCGTAAAAGGCATCATTTTATTGTGGTATCAAATCATGGCATGCCTCTTCTATCATCTGATAATACAAACGCAGATGTATAAGTCACAGTCAGATATCGCATATGACACAACTACCTTTGTATTTATTTGCATCTAATTAAAATAATTAAGGGTCCTGATTTGTCTCAAAACTTAAATGTCTTTTGACTTAACAATCTTCCCGTTTTTGATGATGCCACGCAAATACAAATTTGAAAGTTGAAGACAAACTTCTAAGATATATTAATAAGAGTCAGACAATCTTATCAAACGCAAACGAAAAATATAATAGAAGATTTTGAGATAAAGTCTGATCATAACTATTGAAAACATCTCATTTTTTTCATAAATATTTTTTCATAACTATTGCATATAGAACAAAATGTATCAAGGCAAAATAATAAAAATATTTAGGCATAAAGCTCCCCCCTGAGATGATGTTTTCTTTAGTCTTTGGCTCCCCTCAGATGATGCACCTAGCTTTGGCTTTTACCTTTTCTCTCCCTTTTTTTTGCCAATTTATTTACCAAGTTTCATTAAAAAAAAACTCACCACCAGAAGAGTTAGAATTTGATGAGAGATAAATAGGAGTAGGGAATACGAAACTGCTTATAGGAGTAGGAGTTCTTGAAGGCTCTCATCCAATGATCTTCTTGTAAAAGTAGTCCTCGTGCAAGTGCTTCCCTCATCTTAAGTAGCTCAGCCTCTATTAATCTGACATACTCCCTTAAAGATGGAAGATCATATACTTCTACAACTATAGCATCCGGATCAACTGCAACTTCATCATCATAATCCACTTCTTCAATGATAGGTTGCACTTGATAGGTGAAGATGAATCTGGAATAGGGCAAATGTGCAACAAAGGAGAATATGCAATTAGATACAACAAAAAACTCCATTGTCCATGGGCAAACCATGTTGAAAGGAGTTTCTTGAGTAAAGCAAATATGGTTCAATGTCTAATAACAATGCCTATCTCATGATAAATTGTGTTTACAGGGGGCTTCTCGTCAAGTTCTAGACTAGAGCAGTGAGCTTTGAGTATGTAGAACTTCTTCATGGCAGACCAATCCAAACTTATAAGCTTGATCTTCTTCTTCAAAGCCTCAAGTTCAAGCTGAAAGAGCCTTCTTGGGCGAGCCTTCACATATTTGGTTGGTGGAGCATCATCATCTCCTTCAATTAGAGACTCCCTGCCTTTCTAGTAGTTAACCTTTTGATCATGCTTGCCAAATGCTATCTGAAATCAATTTTTAGGAGTAACTAGGCATGGGAATTGTGATACAAGCATGAAAGACATATGAGTGTTGAGCCTTTCAATTCTTCTGAATGAAGCTCTTCTTGATCAGGTTTTTCCTAGTAAGCAGACAACTTTATTCGGAGCTTAGGGCCATAGTTTGATTGCTCTCAATTATTGAAGCTTGGACTTTCCTGGGTACCTCTAGATTGATGTCCTCAGTTTGAAAAGTCTCACCAAACGTAGTACGATCCCAAGAAAGAACAACATGGAGGACACAAATGAGACCCATCTAGGGGAGTACGATCTCAAAGGGTTTTGCTTCCCTACTTTCTAGATAGTGGCACCAAGAGGAACTTTCTTGCGTTTTGGCCTATGCTCAAAGGTAAGACTATTTGGATTGGGAGCAACGGTCTGTTTGATGGGGGAATTCCTAAAAGTCTGGTTCCCTTTGCTCATAGCACCCTAGAGCATCTACCTCTTCATCAGGGTGCACTTCTCGAGTGTAGCTGTAGGGATAGTTGAAAAGATCTACCCTAAGGAAACCTTCTTTCCATAGGTACAACAGACTAAGCTTATCAAGATCCACTTCTTACATTTCAGGATGTAGAATATGAGAACCAATTTCTTTTTGTTCTGTCCAGACTATGTTGCAAGTCTACCATTCCAAAACTTTGTATCCTCTGAAGCCATGATACAATTTGGTGTTGAGGTTGGAATGAACAAGCACATCTGGTTGAGTTTGAACAGGAGGTCTTCAAGTCAAGATCCACTCTATTGCTTATTGTTTAGCTGGCCTCATCAACCGTCTGTGAAGTTTGGTGCAAAGATTTGTCAATTTGATTGGCTCCTTAGTGATCTGCATAATCTTCCTTTATTCCTGACTTATAGTCATGGCCTTTATAAATGTAGACTTTGGCACTCCATAAGCTTCTTCCATGCGCTCGAGTCTATCTTCATCCATTGCATCAGACTATGAAGCATCAATGATCTATCAACTTCAATCAAGGGCCTTGGATACACTCATTTTGCACTTGGATTTGTCTCTACTATATCATCTTCTTCTTTTGCAAGAGATGCTTCCATAAAACACTAAAGCATGGCCTTCTCAAGAGCATCATTCTCAGCAGGATCCATGTATTCAAGAATAGTGACAACTTCCATCTCTCTGCTAGTTTCTCTAAAACATATAGAGACATGATTGAAACTGCATGCTCCATGAATGTCTGAACTCTTTCAAGTTCCTCCATCTCATCCCTTTTCAGTTCTTGCTCAAATTGTGCCTAGATTGGTTCAACAATCACAGCTTCAGGCATTGGCTCACCATCTAATTCACCATGATGGCCTCTTTAATTGTTTTTCTTAAGACTTCCTCTGTAGACAAAGTCATTAAAGATTCCAGAACAACCTTTTTTGGAATGTCTTTAGACTCCTTACCTACCAAGGAAACAAGTCTTTCTTCTTCTGCCAACTTCTTCTTATGCTCTTTAGTAGACAAAGCTTTAACAGAGGCAATGGCACTCTCTTCTAGTTCCAAGGCATCCTTCCTTTCCAAAGTCTCATCCAACTTGGCCTTCTTGTGTGCTTTGGCCAAAGACTTCTTCTTAGCCTTTGAAAAGGTTGCAACTTCCTTTATGTAAAGGTGGAGGAGGAGGTGACTAAGGTGGAAGGGCCAAAAAGGGTGAGGGTCGAGGTGTATGTGTCTTAAGGATCAAAACATCAGATTCTTCATCCTTTGAGGGTGAGGTTGGTTGGGGTTAAGGAGATACAAGAGTCTTAAATACAAATTCTTGTTGCTTAGGAGGTGAGGATGGGGTAGGTTGAGGTTGAAAGTGTTTGATTTTGATGGTTGGCCTTTGGTTGTAGGTTTAGATTCAAGTTCAAACTTAGAGTCTGGAGCCTTACTCTTTTGAGTTGTTCTAGGGTCTGAAGCCTTTAGGTCTTAGGGTTTAGCTTAAGATAATGGTGGGGGTTGTAATGCCCTGAAATTTCGATAACTAAAAATATATGTTTGATGTATTTCTTGTATTATTTGATTATTTGATTAGTTGAATTTTTGTGTAAATTATCCTTGTTCAATTGCTTGATGTGGATGTTAAGTTATGTGGAGTTTGTTTGAGCTGCGTTGAAATTGAGTAATTCGAGTTTGACCCAAAACGTTTTTTTGGTAAAATCACAATTCTGGATTGGTTAACTGTTGGATTGCCTTCAAATTTTAAAGGTAGGCTCCTAACCTACATATGTAACTTTTGACCATTGAGATTGGTGGAATAACGTCTGAAGCGTGAGATATTTATTTTCACAGAAGTAGTGGAATTTCAAAAATTGGGTCAGGGCGAGCCAAAATTCGCCTGGGCGAGTCAAGTCAGTTATAAATTCGCACAGAAGTGTCAAATGCATGAAAAATTGGTCTTCTACTTCCCCTAACAGCCACCCAACCTCCTCCTCCACTAGCCACGACCATCGGTGACCGCCATGAGCCGTTGTTTCTTGCCATTGAACCACCGCACAGAGGAACACTTTAATCGGAGCAGAATCTTCAAAACTGAACTCGAGGATTTGGTAGAGAACGAAGGCTTCAATCGTCCGTTCGCGATTTCTTCAAGGTAACCATGGTTTCCTTGCCTTCTCCTAGCTAGTATGAAGCCTCTCTTGGTATCTCCCATGATTTGGATATCGTTATTGGTGTTTTTATAATTCCTTTGAAAAACCTTTGAAAATGAGACATTGTAAAAGTTTCTTTTTTATAATATTGATGTCATTTTTGTGACCTTCGTTGAGCCCTGATCATATTAGTGTGATCAGAATTTCAAAATGATGTCTTTTTTATGTGACTCCTAAAACACCATTTTAGCCCCTTTTAAATTTGAGTGGGTATTTGACCCCAAATGTTAATATTAACTTTTTCTTTGAAATCTATACTAAATTATCTTTGATTTGGTATATAGAGCTCTGTGTTTGGGCCAAAGCACGTGAACTTGAGAGCTCAAAATGACACGACTAGGAGCTAACAGAGGGAGATAGATAGGTAAGGGAAGTTTATTGTTGGTTACATTTTTTGATACCATAGTTGGGGTCAGTGAACCCAATTATGGAGATATATGTCTGTCCCTATTGTGTGCTGATTTTCAAGAAAAACTATTTTAAACTAATGGGATGTGATGTATATATTATTGATGTATGTTTGCTCCTGTTGTGTACTTGTTTTTAAGAAAAACTGTGTTTTTAACTAACAGGATGCGATGAATTTGTTATTGATGGATAAAAATGTGACTGATGTTCTTGTTGTACTAATTGGATTGTTGGCAAAAGTCTTAATTACAGAGGAGACTGTGCCCAAAATTTTATAATATGTTTTCCTGTTTAATTCTTTATTAAATTTTAAATGGGCATAAGAGTTTGTTTTCTATATTGTAGTTCTCCTCTTTAATTTAGAATTTTCCTAAAATATCAGTCTTGTGGTATGATGAATTGTGAATGTATGAAATTTGTGTTGTCTGAACCCTTGGGGAATGTGAATCTTAGGCATATGTATTATGTATAGGTGTGAAATGCGATTGATTGTGATGTTGTTGATGATATTGAGATTGAGATGCTATTGATGATTATGATGTTGAAAATGAAATAATGTTGATGTGTTTGATGATGTTGAAATGAGATAATATAGTTGATAATATTGATGTTTTTGATGATGATATTGAAATAAAATTTTGTGAAAATTTTTCAGAAAGCTCAAGAACATATTAATTGATTACTTATGATAAAATAATCGATTACACTAATGTTTTAATCGATTACAGTATGTTAAATCAGTTTTCTATTTAAAGCTTTATGGGTCTGCACTTTAAAACAACGAATTACTTTCAAATTAGTGAGTGACCCAAAGGTTTCAAAGCTTTCTAAAGTTCAAGAAACTGATTTTCTGAGTGAAACACATCTTGTGTGAGATCAAAATATTATTGATTTTGTAGATATGATGTGTTGAAGAGAAAAAGTTTTTCAAGAGTATTAATTCTGAGCATTGACATTCATACAACCTGGATTGATTGGTAACTTCATTCATTCAATCATTAAGGATCACAGATTGTGTCTCTCTTGAATCTTTCTTTTAGAATTTCTAAGTTTCAAATTCTGTTGTGAATATCAAATAGGTTCTTTCAAGCTTTCTAGAGTAGTGTTCTCTAGGGATAAAGATCTTAGTAGGGTTCTCAGGTTCTCTGTGATTTGTTTTCTAATAGTGTTTTAGAATTCAGATTCTTTATCTAGGGTTGATAAAGATAATCACTTGTAATTGCTTGTAAAAGAATACTTTTGATTTAGTGAAAACTCTGACCTAGTGTTTGTTAGAAGACACTGGATGTAGCCTCCATGTTTGTGAGGTGAACCAGTATAAATTGTTGTGTCTTGTTGATCGAAGCCGTATTCAACCAAATTAATGCAATTAAATGCAGTACTAGGAAGTGACCTAGGTCGTCTCTCAAGGATCGATTGACTGTGTTAAGGGCTAAAACATGTATTTGGGGGTTTTTAACAGAATGCAAGATTATCTATAAAAATAAAACCAAAATATCAAATTAAAACAGTGATTAAATAGTCAGGCCTTAGAACAGATTGCGCCTCTAATATCCTTGGTTCACGAAATATAATCTATCCTGTCTTAATCCTGGTTAGTCCAGATTAATCTACTAAGCGAAGATTAACCCAAAACTTCCCTACACAAATTAAGCAAATGCGAATTCTGTCAGACCTAATCTTCCAGGATTAAGCAACCCGAAATTGCTGAATCAATCAACTCAAAATCACTAAGCATGATTCTAATTCGAAAATCCAGAACAGAGGCCCAACAAATGAGAACCAAGCAGAACAGAAATTCAAGCACATAGAACCTCCATCAATTCGCAATCTGTCCAAGGCCTAACCCTAGAATTAGCCTTCCATTAATTCGAAATTAACAACAGAAACATGAATTAAACAGCAGCTAAACATTAAAATGAAAATACAGAAACGAAATTAAAAGGCTATCAACAGAAACGAAATTAAACCCAGAAACAGAAACGAAAACTGGAAGCATAAACGAAATTAAGCACTGAAATTGAAATACGAAAATATTCTGGAACAGAGAATCCAAAACAGAAAAGAAAACCTGAGAGCTATAACCAGCAGAAAACGAAAACCTTCTAAAACCCTAAGGAGAGCAGCTGAACGTGAATGTAGCCTCCATTCTGCATGGGCACAGTTCCCTAAATACTAGAGTCTGACCTAAAAACGAAAATGGGCCTTTTTTAACAATTCTGGCCCAAAAAATTCACTAAAGCGAAATAAAACGAAAATAAAATGCTGATGCGGGGAAAATGACGCTGACGACGTAATCCGATCTTCAAGTCCACGAATTAATTCCAAGCTCACTTAATTATTAAATTTCCCTGAAAATAAAAATTGGAATAATTAAACTTAGAAAATCCAAATTCGCTAAAATCTGAATTATCGGTCCAATTAAATCCTAAATGAGAACAGTGCGGAATATAAACGATTAAAGCCAAATTAGGGATTAAAATGAATACAGAAAGATGAGAAAATATAGGTAAAAAGTGACTCATCACTTGTGTTCTAAATCTGTGTATCTTTCATTACTTGTATTTGGGTGATCAAAAGTATAATCAACAAGAAAATAATTCTGTCATTACATGCATTACAAGGTTTATCTTGATTGAAAGAAAATTCTGATTTTGATTAAAGGTGAATGCGTGATACGATCCAAGTTTTAATTCCGCAAATTGTTTTAGAAAAATTTCAAATATCTATTTTAACCAATTCACCCCCCTCCTCTTGGTTATTTGAAGTGTGTTCATTGTGTTTTCAATTGGTATCAATAGCTGTTTCTTAAAAGTTATTCAAGATCACTTTCTTTTCAAAGAAAATGAATACTACACAAATAACTTTTAGAGAGAGAGCTTCTCTCAATCGTCCACCGATGTTTGAGGGAGAGCATTTTAGTTTTTGGAAAGATCGGATGCAGATTTTTATTCAATCAAACGACCCCGGTGCATGGAATGCTATTGAAAAAGGTCATTCGGTCCCAATGAAGACTGTTGATAATAATTTGATTCCCAAAGAATGGAATAAAATGATAGATACTGAAAAAAGAGTTATGCAATATGATTTTAAAGCTAAAAACATGATTACATCTACTCTTTCTTCTGATGAATTCTTTAGAATTGTTAGGTGTAAAAGCGCAAAAGAAATGTGAGAGATGTTAGAGGTAACTCATGAAGGAACAGATGAAGTAAGGAGATCAAGGAAGCATGCCTTGATTCATGAATATGAGATGTTCAAGATGAGCAAGACTGAAAACATATCTCAGCTGCAAACAAGGTTCACTCACATTGTTAACCATTTTCTTGGTCTTGGAAAGACTTTTGATGCTGAAGAGTTAAACATCAAAATACTAAAGTGTCTCACAAGACCATGGAAACCAAACGTTACAGCAATCAAGGAATCCAAATATTTGTCCAAGATGTCCATGGCTGCACTTTTTGGTAAGCTTCTTGAGTATGAACTTGAAATGTCACAATTAACCAATACAGAAGATGCAGATAAGAAGCATAAAAGCATAGCCTTGAAAGCTGCATCCTTTAAGGTGGAAAAGGAAGAAGACTCAAGTGAAGAAGATGAAGATGACAACATGAATCTAATTGTCAAAAAGTTCAGCAAATTCAAGAGAAGAAACAAGAACAGAAAGTTCACAAAGTTCAACAAGAAAAATGACAACAACACCTCTACCAACTTCTGTAACACCCTGAAATTTTGGTAACTTAAAATATATGTGTGATGTATTCCTTGTATGATTTGATTAATTTATTAATTAGGATTAGTTGAAATGTTATGTGAATTATCCATGTGCCATTTCTTGGTGTAAAAGTCAAGTATGTAGAGTTTGTTCGAGCTGCGTTGTAATTGAGTGATTCCGAGTTTGACCCGAAAACCTATTTCATTAAAATCATTATTCTGGATTGGTTAACCGTTGGATCATCTTAATATTTAAATCAAGGTTCCTAACCCACATATGTAACTTTTGACCGTTGGGATTATCAAAATAATGTCTGGAACGTGAAAAATTAATTTTTCACTGAAGTAGAAAATTCTAGAATCTGGTCAGCTCGCCCAGGCGAATTTAGCAGACACTTTTGCTCACCTAGGCAAGTGGAGGCGGTGTTGAATACGTATTTAAGCTTCCAAGTCACAAAAATGGAGGTTTTTGCCTCCCACAAACCTTCCCCAACCTCCCACCATCACCCTCCACGACCCAAGACCACCAGAGACCACCATGGACCGTCGTTGCTTGCCACGAGACCACTGTACAGAGAGGAGCCCTTTAATCGGAGCGGAATCTTTGAAATTCTTCTCGAAGTTTCGGTAGAGAACGGAGCTCCCAATCCTCCTTTCTTGGTTTCCTTGAGGTAATCTTGGTTTCTTTTGTCTTCTTCTAGCTAGTTTAAGCTTCTCTTAGTGTCTCTTGTGTTTTGGATACCGTTGTTGGGAGTTTTACACTTCCTTTGAAAAACCCTTTGAAAATGAGATGTTGTAAAAGTCTCCTTTTTATGAAACTGATATCATTTTTGTGATCCTTGTTGAACCCTGGTCACATTGGTGTGATCGGAATTTCAAAATGATGTTTTTTGATGTGGACTCTCAAAACACCATTTTAGCCTCTTTTTACATTTGAGTGGGTATTTGACCCTGAATGCTAACGTTAGCCTTGATTTTGAAATCTATACTAAATTATCTTCAATTTGGTATATAGAGCTCTGCATTTGAACCAAAGCACGTGAACTTGAGAGATCCCAAAACAACGTTTCAAGGAGCTAATGGAAAGACATAGATAGGTAAGGGGAGTTTATTATTTAGTTATAGTTTAGATACCATAGTTGGGGGCCAGGGAGTCCAACTATGAGGATATCTGCCTATCCCTACTGTGTGCTGGTTTTCAAGAAAAACTACGTTTTTAATTAATGGGGTGCGATGTATTTATGATTGATGTGTGTTTGTCCCTGTGTGTATGCTTGTTTTCAAGACAAATGATGTTTTTAACTAATGGGATGCGGTGTATTTATTGCTAATGTTGTAGATGACAGTGAAATTGAGATACCATGGAAATGATTGATGATGTTTACATGATTTTTGATGATTTAGATGAGGTGATGCTTATGTGATTGGTGATGTCTGAATGAAATAATGTTCAAATGAGATATATGTTTATTGGGTTAATGATATTGTTGTTGTAATGATTGGATTTTTGGGAAAAGCCTTAATTACAAAGGAGACTATGCCCAAAATTTTATAATATGTTTTATGTATTATGTATAGATGTGAAATGTGATTGCTCATGATGTCGTTGATGATATTGAAATTGAGATGCCATTGAGGTAGTTGATGGTGTTCAAATGAGATGATATTGATATGCATGATGATGATATTGCGATTTAACATCCCCAAAATTATAAAAGTGTGATGATAATTGGATACAAGTATGTTTAGAGAAAAATAACTATATTACTCTTTCCATGATGCAGAAATTACTAGAAAACCCTTAAGATGAAAATTTCAAAAATGCCCTTGGACATTTTTGAAAATAACCAAATACCCCTAGGTTGAATGGCATAATTACCAAAAAGCCCTAGGCCAAAAATGCTCAAATAACTTTAGAAATTTTGTAGAAACTTGATGAAATTATAAAATACACTTAGCTGACTAAGTATCAACATATTTTGTGACACAAAACTCTAGAATAAAATTTCTACAAATTTTGGAAGATGACAACTTTGAGGCTGTATTCAAGAAAAACTTAAGCATCAAAAAAATATGGAAAAATGATACATAAAATCTATAGAATTTTCTCTTAATTATAGGATGAATAGACCTATTTAATAAAATGATCTAGTAATTTTGATGGTCAAAAGAAGTATAGACCAATCAAAAATAAGATAAAGATGTAGTCTAGAATGAAAGGTTTATGTATTGCCCTGTATAAGACTGCTTGGGATTAATTTAAAACTATCATTGGGATAAATTCTTAGGAACATCTAGAATTCTAATATTCAAAATTTTATTTAGATAAAAGAATTCAAATTAAATTGGATTTCTTTTTATGAAAATACCATATTGAAACTAGATTTTTATTCATCATCAAAAAATGACCACATGTAGCATGAAAGGAAGAAAAATTTGTATTCCTTTCCTTTGAGCTTGTCATTTACGTGGAGAAACATGGAGAATGAGGAAGAAGCTTCTTGAATTCAGCCACTTGGAAGATAAGCCATAAGAAGAAAACAAGTGGCAAGACACTTGTATGGCATGGATGCAAGGTAACATAAAAATCAAGCCAAGATTTCTCTACACTCTTCCATCTTGAACGTAGACAGCTCTAGATATTATTTAAACAATCCCAACGTTCAAAAGTTACATACGTGAGATATTAATGTACCTTTAAAATTTTAAGAAGATCCAACGATTAATGAATCCAGAATTAGAATTTTACTAAAATAGGTTTGGGATAAAAATGCATAAAAATCTTCCTTGGCAAGTTACTTCACGAAAATGCAAGAGAAATGGAGAAACTTCATGATTTTGGACACTTGGAAGCAAAGGAGAAGAAGCTCTAAGATCATGCCAAGTAGTAGGACACTTGGAAGGAAGAAAGGAAGGAAGCCCTAAGATTATAACAAGTGTAAGAACACTTGTAAAGGAATAATGATGGCTTATGAGATTTTTCTCTAAGTAATCATTTCTTCAACACTATATAAAGGGAGGAGGAGGAACCTAAGTGCAAACCAATTCCAAGACCACTCCTTTCTTCAAACCTCACGTGAACTCTCTCTCCCTCACACCACTTTCATTTCATCTTTCCCTTTAAAGCTTAAATCAAGTAAACCCCATCAACTTGAAGAAATCACGTGTAGAGGCAAACAACCTTAGGAAGGATTTAACAAGCTTAGAAAGATATCAAGACTCAAATTCACTTGAGGTAGGTGAAGTTTAAATCTTTTTAATCAATGGTTTAGGTTAATTTACATGTCTTAGTAGGCTAGGCTTCAATCTCTAGATAAGCATTTGTTTGGATTAACCTATATGCTTAAATGGGCAGATTTATGGTTATTATTTAGGCTGGAAATTTATGTCATTTAAAGGCTACTTTATAATGTGGAAATGTTGATTTAAACCATATGATAGGTGATGATTTATAGGCTGAAATATTAGTTATGTTTGGAAGTATATTTAGTGATCTTTGGAAGTGATTTTGATGATATTTGGGCTGTTTGTTCATATTTTTATTATGGGACTGTTTTGTATTAATTTTTAGAAGTAGAGGTTGAATGTTGTGTAGTTAAATGGTTCAAATACTAGAGTGATTCAATTTTGAGGATAAAGTAGTAAGGTGGTAGGTGAAAGGAGATTAAGATGCATGCTAGGTTATGATCTTTTCTTGTGAATGTTTAAAGGAATTAGAAATTATTTGGAAGATATATTGTGGTTTATTAGTTAGAATACTAACATGATTTGTCTGTAGCTTGAGGATAATCAATTATCATGCCTAAGATGGTATGATTTTGTTTGAATAAGGTATGGTAGCTTAACCATACTTTTGGTACGCGTGATGTTATGATGTAAATATCTTTCCATAAGGCAGTATGTATTTGCTTATGAATTTGATTTTTATGGATGTTGATATGTTGATGTGATTAAGATAGGTGGATTCATGTTTCCATGTTCCAAGTCCAGTACGAGGCTTTGGGGAAACAGAATCTGATGCTACATACAGTACGATATGTAGTACCCAGGTGCAAGGATATATGGCAAAATTCATGCATGTTTGTGTAAGACTATAGCAGCGTCCACACTCAGTGTGGCCACATACAGTACGATATGTGGAGGCCATTTGCCCTGGGATAGTTCATCTCATGCATTCATATAGTTGCATATTTCTTGTGGATGTGTTTGATTATTTGAATGAATTTACTAACCTACTAATAAGTTCGGGATTTAGCTTTACCTACTGAGAAATTTATTTCTCACAAGATTTGTTTCATGTTTTTCTTAGAAGGCAGCCCTGGACAGGTTCCTTGAAGCTCTGGAGTAGTATTGATATATTGAAGGAGCTATGTACTAAGCTGGATTTTGCAAAGAGTTTTGTACTTGTATAAACTTTTGTAACAGAGACATTGACTAATGAATTAGTCTTTACATATTTTGTAAATTTTAATGACTTAGAATTTTTACAAATACACGTTTCTTAAAAAGTTTTTATTCAAATAAAAAAAAATACTAGTAGAAAAAAAAAATCAACTTAGAAATTAGGTCGTTACATTACAGCGATGATATGATGCTAAGGTTGATAATGACATTGATGAGAGATAATGTTGATGTGAACAATGTCATTGTGTGTGGATATACATGGATACCCATGGGGGGTGTATGACGGGTTAGCCTTGAGAGGAAGGATTTGTTCCTAGCCAGGTCATACACTGATGGTGCCCATGGTTGTAGGCTGTGTATGTACACGTGGGATGCAATGACTGGTTGGTTACCCTTGCGAGGATGGATTTGTTCCTAGCCACGGTCAGTGTATCGGTGAGCCCACATTGGTGTGTTACGTATGTACATGGGGCGTGCATGACGGGTTACCCTTGCGAGGAAGGATTTGTTCCTAGCCAGGTCATGCATTGATGATGCCCATGTTTCATACTTCATTTGTATGTGTGGAAATAGAATGAAGGCATGCACGTACCTGTGGGTTTCAGTGGGTTGAAAACGCAGGTACTAAGGGGTCATCAGGTTTGGAATTCCCTTGCAACGCTGGCTGATCACCGGGTGGGGGAATGGCCAGTGCACGACAGGGTGGCCCTGATAGGCGGTGAATCATTTTTCCTGTGAGAGGCTATTTTCGGGATATGGTACCACATTGCATGCTGATAGATGAGTCAGGTGCATGCATCATTTTATGCATGATTGTTTGAGTTGTGACGTGCATTGGATGATTGGTTTGTTGAGTGTGTATTGGAATCATGAATTTTTGTTAATGATTGTGGTGGGTAATGTTGTTTCCTTCCCAATTACTGCTATCTGATATTTGTTGGTTTTATATAATAAACTCACCATTGCATTTGTTGCACCGTGTGGTTGGTACCTGTGATGATCGTGAACTTTCGTTCGTGTGAGCAGATGAGCAGCAGTAAGTGACCTTGGAGGGAGATCTTCTTTTTGGTTAGAGCCGCCAAGCCGACGTGATGACGTTGGATTTCTTTTTGGTGAAAGAGTTGTGTTTTATTAATCAACTCTTTCTTAGTTAGTTCTTTGGCTATGTGTTAAATATGTAATTTCAGGTGCATATACATGTAAAACTAAAGGAAGTTCTAACATATGGATGACATGTATTGATTTAATACATATATGTACATATGTGTTTAATTATGTAATTGTAATATATGTATGATAATTGTATTATCGCGAAAAATTTACCATCATTTTCATAATCAAATTATTGGAGTTTTTATTAAAATTTACATTTGCACGATTAAGAGTTAGTGATATCGTAGCGACGAGGCGGGTCGTTACAACTTCACTTGCTTTGAATGTGGTAAGCCTGGACACATTAAATCTGAATGTACAATCTTTGTGAAGAAGCAACAAGGTGAGAGGAAGACAAAGAAAGAAGGGAAGTCAAAGAAGGCATTTATAGCATGGGAAGACAATGATTCAACAACCTCTGAATCAACAAGCGAGAATGAAGAAGCAAATGTTTGTTTCACATCCACATTAAGTGATGAAGAATTCTCAAGTGCCGAATTTGAGGTGTGTCTAAGAGAAAAATCATCACTATGGTATCTTGACAGTGGCTGCTCTAGACACATGACAGGTGATAGAGGACTATCCAAGGATCAAGCCAAAGGTCTAGAAGGAGAGCTTGAAGCACTTCCTTTGGTGAGCTTTGAAGGACCCATGACAAGAGCTAGAACCCAAGCCCTTTAAGATCACATTAAAAGGCTTGTCTGTTGTAATAAACATGCGCTGTCTGTTTTAATCGATTACAATGTTTTTGTAATCGATTACACAAGCTAGTGTTGGGATGCCGGGTTGCTGTAACCGGGGTGCGTAATAACCATGTGCTGTCTCTACAAGGGCGGTAGCTGGGATGTCGGGTTGCTGTAGCCAGGATGCGTAGTAATAGATGTGCTTAGTCTAGTACAAGGACGATAGATGGGATGCCGGGTTGTGCTTAGCTTGGATGTGCTTAGCCGGGTTGTGCATAGCTGGTATGTGAGTAGCCTAGATGTGCTTAGTCAAGATGTACGAGTTGTCCGAGATGTTCTAGCTTGTCCAAGTTGTCCAAAATGTTCGAGTTTGTCCGAGTTGTCTGGGTTGTGCTTAGACAAGAGGTGCTTAGCCAAGATGTCTGAGCTGTTCGAGCTTGTCCAAGTTGTCCGGGATGTCCAGGATGTTCAGAATGTGCGTAGACTGTATGTGCTTAGCTAAGATGTCCGAGATGTTCAGGAAGAGCGTAGTGCATCTATGCATTTCTGTTATTTTGTATTGGACCTTGATATTTCCGCAAATGGGCCTAAAATTACGTTTGTAGGTGTTTATTAGAGGCCTAGCCATATAAATACTCAGACTTTGCCATTTTTGGGACAACTTTTGATTAATAGAAATTGAGCATTTGCTTAAATTGAGAGCTTAGCCTCTTGTTGGTTATTGATTGAAACCAAATTGATTCTTATCAAGGAAGATTTCGTTTGTGGTGAATCCTCCTCTAACTTATCGTTCCTTTATGGGTCGTGGCGTCATTCCTAATCATTCCTTAATCTTTTCCATTTTTTTATTTGAGTTTTAACCTTCAATTTATGGACTCTAGAAGTTTGCAATCCGGAAACGATCCTAGCCAAGCATTCATGTCTTGGTAGTGATCAACATGTGACATATCCATGCTTACAAATGTCATACTAAAAGATAGAGAATTTGTCACTTATGGTGATAATAACAAAGGGAAGATAGTTGGAGAAAGAAACATAAGAGACAACCTTAAAACTATGATAAAAAATGTTCTATATGTTGAAGGCTTGAAACATAATCTCCTAAGCATAAGCCAACTATGTGACAAAGGGTTCAAAGTTTCCTTCAATAACAACTGTTGTTTGATTTTGTGACAGTCAAAATGGTGAGGTTATCCATGTTGGTAAGAGAAAGGGTAACATTTATGTTCTATCTATTGAGCATGCATTCATTCATAACACTAGCTGCCTTGTAAGTAAAACTAATGAAACATGGTTATGGCATAGAAGAGCTAGTCATATAAATATGCATCATATGAACAAGCTTGTAAGAAAAGATTTGGTCATAGGTTTGCCTAAACTTAAGTTTGAGAATAATAAAATATGTGAAGCTTGTCAAAGAGGGAAACAAACAAAGAATTCTTTTCAAAGTAAAAATGTTGTTTCTACTTTTAGACCTCTTGAATTGCTTCATATGGATTTATTTGGTCCTTCTAGAACCATGAGCTTGGGGGTAGTTTCTATGGGCTTGTTATTTAGATGATTACTCAAGATACACATGGACTTTATTTATAAGATCCAAGACTGATGCATTCACAGCATTTAGAAAGTTAGCCAAGATAATTCAAAATGAAAAAGCTTGCAATATTGTTTCAATTAGAAGTGATCATGGTGGAGAATTCCAAAATGAATACTTTGAAGTTTTGTGAAGAATTTGGGATTAATCACAATTTTTCAGCTCCAAGAACACCCAAAAAAAATGGTGTTGTGGAGAGGAAAAATAGATCCATTGAGGAAGAAATATATGTAGACCAACCTCCTGGATTTATTGATTACAAACATCCTAACCATGTTTGCAAATTAAGAAAAACATTATATGGTTTGAAACAAGCTCCAAGGTCTTGGTATGAGAGATTGAGCAAATTTATGCTTGATCAATCTTTCACAAGAGGACAAAACCTTGTTCATCAAGAAAAAAGGCAATGGTATTTTGTTGGTTCAAATCTATGTAGATGATATTATATTTGGTTCATCTAATTAATCTATGTGCAGAGAATTTTCTGTCTCAATGCAGAATGAGTTTGAGATGTCAATGATGGGGGAACTCACATTCTTTCTAGGACTACAAGTCAAGCAATTGAAGAATGAAACTTTCCTTAGTCAAGCCAAGTATTGTATGGAAATGATCAAGAAGTTTGAAATGGATAATAGCAAGGATGCTACAACTCCAATGGCAATATCAACCTATCTTGATTCAGATGAAAAAGGAAAAGTGTTGATGAGTCCAAATACAGAAGAATGATTGGATCTTTGTTATACTTAACTGCAAGTAGACCTGACATTATGTTAAATGTATGCTTGTGTGCTAGATACCAAACAAATCCCAAAGAGTCTCATCTATCTACAGTCAAAAGGATCTTCAAGTATCTCAAGTCTACACCAAGAGTTGGACTATGGTATCCAAAAGGTGCATCTCTCAACTTGATTGGATATTCTGATTCTGACTTTGCAGGTTGCAAATTGTATAGGAAGAGTACTAGTGGTACATGCCACTTGCTAGGAAGTTCAATCATCTCTTGGCACTGCAAGAAGCAATCCTGTGTTGCCTTGTCAATTGCTGAAGCTAAGTATATTTCAGCTGGAAGCTGTTATGCACAAAGTCTTTGGCTAAAACAACAACTACTAGATTTTGGTGTTGAGCTAAAGGAGATTCCCCTGCTTTGTGACAATTCAAGTGCCATCAACATATCCAAGAATCCAATTATGCATCCAAGGACCAAACATATTGAGATAAGGCATCATTTTCTCAGAGATCAAATCCAAAAGGGTAACATAAAAATTGAGTTTGTTGAAACTAACAATCAATTAGCTGATATTTTCTCAAAACCCTTGGCTAGAGATAGGTTTTATACACTTAGAAATATGCTAGGAATAATTGATGAATCCAACATATGTTAGCATGTTATCTTGGTTGCATTTCTAATTGATTGACTCACTAAATATCTAATCAAATTACAATGCATTTGAAATTGAATCTCCGCTGCATAATTCACTGCAATAATCGATTACAATACGGTTTAATCGATTATTTGATTATGGAAAGCTGTTGGAAAACAATTTAAAGCTTAGGTAATCGATTACTTCAATGAAATAATCGATTACAGCTTGGCAAAAGTGAATCTAAAATTTTATAACTCATTGGAATAATCGATTACTTAAATGAAATAATCGATTATAGCTTGATAAAAGTGAATCTAAAATTCTATAACTCACTGGAATAATCGATTACTTCAATGAAATAATCGATTACATGTGACACGAAGGCTTCTCTGAAAACCAAGCCTCACTGGATTAATCGATTACTGTGTGTTAATTCTGGTTTGTAAGCTCACTGGTTTAATCAATTACACCATTGAACAAAGCTTCTTTTGCTTATGAATTAATGGATTACGAGCTTATGTAATCGATTATCCATGGCGTTACTGCAAATTCTGCAAGATTTCTTGGAAATCTAAACTGCCCAACTGCCACCAAATTCAAAATTTGAAACTTCTACAATGCTTTTATGGTTGTGGGTAAATTCGAAATTGCTGTTACACTTTCAAATTTCAAAAATTGGAGCCCAAAATCTCTATAAATACAGCCTTACTTGAAGAAAGATATCACATCATTCTCTTCTTCTACCTTAAGCCAGATTATGCTTTCTTTTTCTCTCTCTCTGAGTCTAGAAACCCTGTCCATTTCGTTTCTTCTCTTGAATTCACTATGTTTGCCCTTAAGAGATAAAAAAACCTCTAAGAGAAAGAGTTCTGAATCCTCTAACCCTGCTTTCAATAGGTTAGATCATTGGTTTTCTAGTGAGACTGAGAAAATGAACTACTTTCAGTTCCCTGCTATGATTGAAGCCCAGGAATTGAAGAAATTTGTTGAGTTGTAGGGTACCTTTTACCTTGAGTTAGTAAAGGTGTTCTACACTTGTACTAAAGCAACTATGGATAGGACTATCCTATCACAAGTTAATGGGGTGGCCATGGAAATCACTCCTGAAGTTTAGCAAGAAGTGGCCGGGATTTCCTTTGAAAGTGAAAGGATATTTGAGGAAGAGGCTGAGGGCTACAATAGGGTGGATACATATAGAGAGATGCTTCTTGATCCTCAAATGAGGCTGAAGCTAAGACTTAGCACCGGCCCTATGACCTGTGAAGATAGACTTCTTCATTACATAATCACTTATGTTCTGACACCTAGGTCCACAAATCATGCCCAAGTCACAGATGATGACATACAACTTGTTTATGGAATAAAGAACTCCATAAAGATGAATTGGAGGAAACTATGTTGAAAGCTAAGAGATTGATCAGTTATCAATTTCCTTATACTGTTCTGATATCCAGATTCATTGATTACTTCAAAATTGATGTCTCTAATGAGGTTGTTGACAACACTTCCACCAGCACTAGTCTCATTAAGGAAAAGCATCTAAACAAGCTTGGGATGCTGAAGACTCCCTATGGTTGGCTGGACAACAAATTCCTCCTGCTGATGCTGAAGAAGAAGAAGCTGAAGGCCCTGCACAACCATCTTACAACCCTTTTGAATCTCTAATGATTTAAAATATGGATGCTTTATTGTCTCTACACGATGAGCACAGGGCTGAGACTAACTCATCCTTGGAAGAGATGAAGTCTAGGCTTGAAAACATAGAAGCTAGGATTATTCTTGATGAGTTTGATAAACTCATTTAGGTTGTGTGTGTTCTTGATGTTTTCTTTCCAATTTATGTTGCTGTTATGCTTTGGTTTATATTTCCTAAGTTTAAGTTCTCTTTGATTAACGTACTGCATTTTCTATTTCAATTAATACAAGTTCAATTCTCTCTTTTCTATATTCTCCATGTTTATACTATGAACATTGTTAATTTTTTGTCTTTGATAATTTTTTGTCTTTGATAAGCCAAATAGGGAGAGAAATAATTGTGTTATGCTCTGCTTTGTTTTTTAATTGGAAAAGTGCTTAAGGGGGAGCAAAATTAAAGCAATTGATTAATGTTAATGCAAAGCATCATTCTTGACACTTGTTCTTGACAAAAAGCTGATTTAATTTCAGGTTAACAAGTATAAGTCTCCTATCATTCATCCCTCAAAAGCAATTAAAAGCTAAACAAATGGACAATTGATATTTGGCATGTTCAAAGCCAAAAAGGGGGAGATTGTTAGATATAGGGGGAGCTGCAAGAAGATTAAAGCAAGGATGAAGCAATTGGCTTGATGTTTAGCTTTTTACATGCCCAATCAATTTGAAGGCATTTGTAATTTGTCTAAGTGATTCAAGTATTACCTTGTGATCCTTGCACTGCATTTGCATTCTCATTAACATACATACATGTTTTATTAAAGTATTAAAACTATTCAATGATTTTAAAAGAAACTAAGTTCTCATGGTTATGTTTTTGGAAAAATGAAATCTCATTGCTTTAATCGATTACGCAATGTTTTTAATCGATCAAAGACTTTGTCTTAAATATGGAAAAGCCATAAAGAACATATTAATCGATTACAGGCTTCTTGTAATCGATTACATAGTACAAAATGAAAAGCATGTCTCACTGACTTAATCGATTACCATGATATCGTAATCAATTACCTTAGTTCATTATTAAATATGCATGACTGATTTAATCAATTACCATGATATCATAATCAATTACCTTAGTTCATTATTAAATATGCATGACTGATTTAATCGATTACCATGATATCGTAATCAATTACCTTAGTTGATTATTAAATATGCATGACTGATTTAATCGATTACCACAAACCGTAATCGATTACACAGGCTTATTTCATATTTGAGCTTCGCTACTTTAATGGATTACCGTTCTTATGTAATCGATTACCAAAGCTTATTTTTCACATACTTGATGACTGCTTTAATCGATTACATCACGCATTAATCAATTATCTTGTTCGTTAAAATTTTCCAGAAAGCTCAAAAACATATTAATCGATTACTTATGATAAAATAATCGATTACACTAACGTTTTAATCGATTACAGTCTGTTAAATCAGTTTTCTATTTAAAGTTTTATGGGTTTACACTTTAAAACAATGAATTACTGTCAAATCAGTGAATGACCCAAAGGTTTCAAAGCTTTCTAAAGTTCAAGAAACTGATTTTCTGAGTGAAACACATCTTGTGTGAGATCAAAAGATTACTGATTTTGTAGATATGATGTGTTGAAGAAAAAAAGTTTTTCAAGAGTATTAATTCTGAGCATTGACATTCATACAACCTGGATTGATTGGTAACTTCGTTCATTCATTCATTCAATCATTAAGGATCACAAATTGTGTCTCTCTTGAATCTTTCTTTTAGAATTTCTGAGTTTAAAATATTGTTGTGAATACCAAATAGGTTCTTTCAAGCTTTCTAGAGTAGTGTTCTCTAGGGATAAAGATTTTAGTAGGTTCTCAGGTTCTTTGTGATTTGTTTTCTAATAGTGTTTTAGAATTCAGATTCTTTATCTAGGATTGATAAAGATAATCACTTGTAATTTCTTGTAAAAGAATACTTTTGATTTGGTGAAAACTTTGACCTAGTGTTGGTTAGAAAACACTGGATGTAGCCTCCATGTTTGTGAGGTGAACCAGTATAAATTGTTCTGTCTTGTGTTCTAAATCTGTGTATCTTTCATTACTTGTATTTGGGTGATCAAAAGTATAATCAACAAGAAAATAATTTTGTCATTACATGCATTACAAGGTGTATCTTGATTGAAAGAAAATTCTGATTTTGATTAAAGGTGAATGCGTGATACGATCCAAGTTTTAATTCCGCAAATTGTTTTAGAAAAATTTCAAATATATGTTTTAACCAATTCACCCCCTCTTGGTTATTTGAAGTGTGTTCATTGTGTTTTCACTATTTGATTACTATACTGCACTTTCTCTTTTAATTAATAAAAGTTAAGTTTTCTCTTTTCCTATATTGTTATTTTTGTCTTTGATAAGCCAAATAGGGGGAGAAAACGCTACTCTGATTGAGATGCAAATCTGATTCAATATCAACAGGTTGATCCTTAGTGCCTATTGTCTGACCAACTACAGATTGTGGTTTCTCCTTAGGCTCTTTCTTCACCTTTCTTTTAATATGCTTTTTAGCATATTTTGGGAGGCTCTAACAGATAGTGCCATCCTAGACATATTAACTCTAATATTTCTCATAATTTGAGTGATCAACATACCACACACAAAATAAGATTCTTCTTGACTTTAGGTTTGAATTTGTCCTTAAAGGTCTACATCTAGTAGAATATGACCTTAGAAAGATTCACCTTTACACCCACCACCACCTTGTACATCCAAAACCTATCCTTGTAACTAACATAGTCTCTTGAAACAAGTTTGGGAATCACCATGTTAAACAGGTAACTATGGATGAGTTTGGACATGTAGGTTAGGTTTGCAGTTCTCAAAAACCTGATCATCGCAATCCTATAGTCTATGACTGGACATGGACCACCATAAAGCATAATATCCATGGTGTCTAAGTTATCTCCTTCTCCCAGTCCTTGTAAAACACCAACTCTTCCTCCACACATCCAGAGGCAACGGTGATGGTTGCTAGAGAGGTGATCACCTTCTTTCCTTTGATGGTGCCTTTGATACTAACTCTGTCCTGACGTGTAGTTCCCCAAAACAAGGAATAAGGACCATAATGCCAAGAAATGAACTTTTCAATAATCTTTGTCCATCCAACAAGATCAAAGAGGCCTCTAATTGGAAAACCCTATTCTTTTAGGCCCTGAAAGGTCACCTATCGTCCAAGGATGAAAGAATATTCTGGAAAACATTTTTTGCATCCTTCTCCATTGTTGATTCTTGGAATCATAGCTATTTTGTTCATGTTTGGTGCCATTGTTCACAAAGATTAAAGCTTTTGATGAAAAATATGAGATTTTGAAATTTGACTTCTCAAACGCAAGTGGAAATGCACACAGAGTTTTGAGAGTTCAAAGTTTCAGAAAGTCTCTCTAATGCACACCTTTGCCTTTTATATGTTTTGAAAACAAAGGGAGAAATGAAAAATAACAATTTAAATCACATTAAAAGTTTTCGAAATCTATTTTTCAATCATGGTAAACAGTGCAACCCACATTTTTTAAGAGAAGACAAAAGTTTTTTTTATCTTTGTGAATACGCTTGCTTTTTCGTTTATACACTTGGCGCATGTTAGTCCAAATAGTTTAGTAAAGATTTATAAGACAATACAATCGTTTGATAAATAAAAACATGCATAATTAATCTGATAGACCAACCATATTTAAATGTTCCTTAATACAAAAAAATGATCTTCTGGCAAAGGCTTAGTGAAGATATCAATCCATTAGTGATCCATGTCTACAAAATTTATATTAAAAACACATTTTTGCACATAATGAATGAAATGATATCTTATCTCAATATGCTTAGCCTTTGAATGTTTTATGGGATTTTTGGACCAATTGATTGCATTAGTGTTGTCAATCTTCTAATTGATACTTTACCCATAGCAGTTGTGAGCAACAACTTGCAATAGACACATACTCAAGCTCTATTGTAGATAGAGCGATAGAGTTTTTCTTCTTACTTGCCTAAGATATCAGACAAGGTCCAACATAATGACATCCACCACTTGTGCTTTTTTGTTCAACTCTGTCTCCTGCATAGTCTGCATCATAGTATCCTACTAACATGAAATCTTGATTTTTCTCATAGAACAGACTTTGGTTAGTAGTACCTACTAGATATTGTAAGATCCTCTTAACAGTTTTGAGATGTGACTCTCAAGGATAAGACTAAAACCTTGCACAAAAACATACATTATACATTATATCAGATCTACTAGCGATCAAATATAAATGTGAGCTAATCATGCCTTTGTAGTTTGTTTGATCTACCGGTTTACCTATTTCGTCTTTGCTCAAGGGATTGGAAGCATGCATAAGTGTTTTCATTGGTTTAGTACCTTCCCTCTTGAACTTCTTTAGAAGTTCTTTAGTGTATTTCTATTGATGAATATATATATATATATATATATATATATATATATATATATATATATATATACATTTGTTATCTTGCTTGATTTGAAGCCCTATAAAGAACTTAAGTTCTCCCATCATGCTCATTTCAAGTTATCACTTCATCAAATCAGAGAAATCCTTGCATAGAGATTCATTAGTAAATCTAAAAATAATGTCATCTACATATATTTGAACTATAAATAAATCCTTGCCAACCTGTCTTTTGAAAAAAGCTATATCTACTTTGCCTCTCATAAAAACATTTTCTAAAAAAAGGAACTTAGAAAAAGGTATTTTGATTCCAACCAAAATTGTTGATCGTAAATAATGGGATGAAATGACAAACATAGAAAAAATGGTAGTTCAATACGACTTCAAAGCAAAGAATATGATAACCTCTACAATATCGTCTGATGAATTTTTCAGGACTGTTAGGTGCAAGAGTGCTAAGGAGATGTTGGAAATGCTAGAAATTACTCATGAAGGAACAAATGAAGTTAGAAGATCAAGGAAATATGCCTTGATCCATGAGTATGAGATGTTCAAGATGAACACAACTGAAAACATCTCTCAACTCCAAACCAGATTCACACACATCGTTAATCATCTTCTTGGTCTTGGAAAAACATTTGATGCTGAGGAACTAAACATCAAGATCTTGAAATGCTTAACAAGACCATGACAAACAAAGGTGATAGCGATCAAGGAATCTAAAGATCTATCAAAGATGTCAATGGCTACACTATTTGGTAAGTTACTTGAGTATTTGTTAGAAATGTCTCAACTAACACATGCAGAAGATGCAGATAAAAAATAGAAAAGTATTGCCTTGAAAGCTGCATCCTCAAATGTTGAGAAAGATGATGACTCAAGTGGAGATGAAGGTGATGAGAATTTGAACCTAATAATCAAAAAGTTTAGCAAATTCATGAAGAAAAACAACAACAGAAAGTTCACCAAGTTGAACCAAAAGAGTAACAACAACACCACCACCAATGACAACTGCTTTGAATGTGGTAACCAAGGCCACATCAAATCTGAATGTCCTATATATTTGAAAAAGCAATTAGGTGAAAAGAAAGCAAAGAAATATGGGAAATCAAAGAAATCCTACATTTCATAGGAAGAAGATGCTTCAACACTTTTGAATCATCAAGTGAAAATGAAGAAGCAAATGTATGCCTAACTTCAACAATTGATGAAGATGACTCATAAGTAAATCCTGAACTTGATCAACTTGTTGATGCTTTCTATGAAATGCATGAGGAGGCTAAAAAACTTGCAATCTCCAACAATAAGCTAAAAGGTAACCTTAGATGGCATACCACTAAACTTGCTGCAATGCAAGTTGAACTTTGTAACTTGAAAGAAGAGAATGAGAAACTTGTTTCAAGCTACAAAGCAAATGGGTGTGTGTGCTTTTTCCTCATCAAAAGTATATGAAAACAAAGCTTTGCAAAAAGAGTTTGATGAATTCAAAAAGAGCCAACTTGAAAATGCATGACTTTACAAAATGAAAACTCATACTTGGTAGATCTTCTAAAAAAGCTTTATCGAGGAAAATGTAGTTTGAATCAAATGTTAAGTGTGCAGAAGTATGCTAGAGATACATTTGGATTGGGTTACAAACATCAAACAAAACCTTTTAAAAACACCAAGTTTGTACCTCCAAAATAGATGAATAGGAAAAGGCTTTAAAAAATAAAGCATACTAAAAAGGCTAATTTTGAAAGAAGATCAAAATTTGTTATATGTTATTAGTGCATGAAGGAAGGTCACACATCTCATAAATGTTATGCTAGAAGGTTCTATGTGTCTAATGGAGACTGCATATGAGTTTCTAAGAAAAAGAAGAAAATAGCTAACCCTTATGGACCCAACCTTAATGGGGTACCTTTCTTTGCTACTTGATTTGATTGTTGTAGGTGTGTCTTAGAGCTAAAGCATCATTATGGTACTTAGATAGTGGAGGCTCTCGACATATGACTGGTGACAAGTCCATGCTTACAAATCTTACTTTAAAGGTTAGAGGATTTGTCACCTATGGAGACAACAACAAAGGAAAATAATAGGAGAATGCAATATTGGTGACAACTTTAAAACCAAAATAAAAAATGTATTTTATGTGGAAGGCCTAAAGCACAACCTTCTGAGTATAAATCAGTTGTGTGATAAAGGATTAAAGGTATCCTTTAACAATAATTGTTGCTTAATATGTGATGGCCAATCTGGTGAAGTTATTCATGTAGGAAAAAGAAAGGGAAACATCTACTTGCTTGCTATAGAACATGCATTCATTCATAATATAAACTGCCTAGTAAGTAAGATTGATGAATCATGGTTGTGGCATAGAAGAGATAGTCACATTAACATGCATCACATGCACAAGCTCATTAGAAAAGATTTAGTTATTGGTTTACCTAAACTTCAGTTTGAAAAGGACAAACTTTGTGATGCTTGTCAAAAGGGGAAACAAACAAAGATCTCTTTTCAAAACAAAAACTTTGTTTCCACCTCAAGACCTCTTGAATTGCTTCACATGAATTTGTTTGGTCCTCCAAGAACTATGAGCTTAGGTGGCAATTACTATAAGCTTGTACAAGATTCACATGGACTTTATTTCTGAAATCCAAGAGTGATGCTTTTAGTGCCTTCAGAAAATTAACCAAGGTTGTTCAAAATGAGAAAGGCTGCAAAATTATCTCAATAAGAAGTGATAACGGTGATGAATTCCAAAATGAGCATTTTGAAAAGTTCTCTGAAGAAAATGGAATTAACCACAATTTCTCAGCTCCAGGAACACCTTAACAAAATAGTGTTGTGGAGAGGAACTCTTGAAGAAGAAGCAAGACCCCTTCTTAATGAGACAAAATTGTCAAAACATTTTTGGGCTGATGCAGTAAGCATTGTTTGCTACACACTAAATATAACACCCTGAAATTTTGATAACTGAAAATAGATGTTTGATGTATTTGTTGTGATTGTTTGATTATTTGATTAATTTAGATTGGTTGATTTGTTGTGCATTTTACCTTGGTGCAATTTCTTGATATGTATGTTAGGTTGTGCAAAGTTTGTTTGAGCTGCGCTGAAAATTGACTGATTCCGAGTTTGACCCGAAACCTATTTTAGAAAAATCACCATTATTAATTGGTTAACCGTTGGATCCTCTTCAAATTTTAAAGGTTGGTTACTAACCCACATATAAAACGTTAACCGTTGGGATTGGTGACATAACATCTGAAGCGTGATAAATTAATTTTTCACTGAACCAGAAAATTTAAAATTTGGCCAGCTCGCCCAGGTGAATTTGGGAAGGCTTTTTGGCTTGCCTGGGCGAGTCAAGTCGGTGTTAAATAGTGCAGCAGCATCCAAAATCATGAAAATGGCTTCCTCTCCCCCAAAACCAGCACCCAACCTCCCTTCCCTAACTCCTCCACCAACCATGGTCGCCGGTGATCACCATGAGGCACCGTCACTTGTTGTTGGACCACTGCACGGACAGAACACTTTAATCGGAGTAGAATATTCAAAAATCAACTCGAGAATTTGGTAGAGAACAGAGCCTCCAATCCTCCTTTCTTGGTTTCTTTGAGGTAACCATGATTTCCTTGTCTTCTCTTAGCTAGTTTGAAGCCTCTCTTGATATCTCTTGTGATTTGGGTACCTTTATTGGGTGTTTTTATACTTCGTTTGAAAACCCTTTAAAAATGAGATGTTGTAAAAGTCTCCTTTTTATGAAATTGATGTCATTTCTGTGATCCTTGTTGAACCCCGGTCACATTGGTATGATCAGAATTTCAAAATGATGTCTTTTGATGTGAACTCCCAAAACACCGTTTAGCCCCTTTTCAATTTGAGTGAGTATTTGACCCCAAATGTTAATATTGATCTTGCCTTGGAAATCTATACTAAATTGTCTTCGATTTGGTATATAGAGCTCTTCATTTGGACGAAAACACGCGTATTCAAAGGATCACGAAACAACACCGTGAGGCTTTAACGGGAGAACTTCTAGTTAGGTAAGGGGAGTTTATTATGAGGATATCTCTGCCTATCCCTGTTGTGAGCTGATTTTTTCAAAAAAAACTATGTTTTTAACTAATGGGATGCGATGTATTTAAGATTGATGTATCTTTGTTCCTGTGTGTGCTCATTTTCAAGAAAAACTATGCTTTTAACTAATGGGATGCGATGAATTGGCTTGTTGATGGATAAAATTGTGAATGATGTTGTTGTTGTAATTGATTGGATTTTTGGGAAAGTCTTAATTACAGAGGAGACTCTACCCAAAATTTTATAATATGTTTTCCTGTTTTAATTCTTTATTAAATCTTTAAATGAGCATAAGAGTGTGTTTTCTATATTGTAGTCCTCCTCTTTAATTTAGAATTTTCCTAAAATACCAATCTCGTGGTAATATGGATTGCGGATGGATGAGGTGATATTTATGTCATTGATAATATCGAAATGAGATGTTACTGATGTGTTGGTGATGATTGAATGAAAAAATGATGATGTGTTTGATGATGTATAAATGATATAATGATGATGCGGTTTATGATGTTTAAATGAGATGATGATGAAATGGATGTTGATGTTGAAATGAGATGAAGTTGATGTTTATGAGGATAATGTTGAAATAAGATGAATTTGATATATATGATGATGATATCGAGATGAGGTGATGTGTATGTACACTGATAGGGGGGGTGCATGATTGGTCATCCTTGAGGGAAGGATTTGTTCCTGACCATGATCATGCATTGATGGTTCCCATGGTTGTCAATATGTGATGTGGATATACATGGATACCCATGGGGGTGTATGACTGGTCATCCTTGCGGGGAAGGATTTGTTCCTGGCCATGGTCATACATTGATGGTGTCATGGTTGTATGTTGTGTATATACACGTGGGGTGCAGTGGCCGGTTGGTTATCCTTGTAGAGAAGGATTGGTTCCTAGTCACAGTCAGTGCATTGGTGAGCCCACATTGGTGTGTTATGTATGTACATGGGGGGTGTATAACTGCTCATCCTTGTGGGGAAGGATTTGCTCCTGGCCATGGTCATACATTGATGATGCTAATGTTTCATACTTCATGTGCATGGATGGAAATAGAATGAAGGCACGTGCGTACCTGTCTGTTTCAGTGGGCTGAAAAAGCAGGTACTAAGGGGTCATCAGGTTTGGAATTCCCTAGCGACGCTGGCTGATCACGAGGGGGAGGGGGGAATGGCCAGTCCAAGACAAGGTGGCCCTAGTAGGCGGTGAATCATTTTTCCTGTGAGAGGCTATTTCTGGGATATGGTACCACATTGCATGTTGATAGATGAGTCAGGTGCATGCATCATTCTATGCATGATTGTTCAAGTTATGAAATGCATTGGATGATTGGTTTGTTGCGTGTGCACTAGAATCATAGACTTTTGTTAATGATTGTGGTGCGTAATATTTTTTCCTTCCTAATTGCTACTATCTGATGTTTGTTGGTTTTATATAATAAACTCAGCATTTGTTGTACCGTGTGGTTGGTACCTGTGATGATCGCGAACCTTCGTTCGTGTGAGCAGATGAGCAGCATTAGGTGACTCTGGAGGGAGATTCTTTTGGTTGGAGCCGCCGAGCCGCCGTGATGATGATGAAGTACTTTTTGGAAAAGAGTTGTGTTTTGATAGTCAACTCTTTCTTAGTTGGTCTCTTGATTTCTTTGTGATGGATATGTACATTTCAGGCATAAATACTTGTAAATACAATTAACTTATATCCTGACATGTGATGGTTTAAGATATACATGTTTGTGTATTTATTTATATATTTATATATAGTATGACAAGTGTAATATCGTGAATAATTTACCTTTATTTCCGTAATCAAATTA
This sequence comes from Glycine latifolia, assembly GCA_013407115.1. Classification (NCBI taxonomy): domain Eukaryota; kingdom Viridiplantae; phylum Streptophyta; class Magnoliopsida; order Fabales; family Fabaceae; genus Glycine; species Glycine latifolia. The sequence continues at coordinate 100,941 of QARZ01041040.1, forward strand.
ATGGAGTTTTCATTAAAATTCAAAAATTGCACAATTAGAGTTAGTAATACCGTAACGATTAGGCGAGTCGTTACACTAAGGTAGAAAACCAAACATTTCACACCTTAGAGCTTTTGGTTGTAAATGTTTTGTTTTAAACAATTGAAATGAGTCTCTTGGCAAATTTGATGCAAAGGCTGATGAATATAGAGTAAAGCATATAGAGTTTTCAATAAAAGAACCTTATGCATGGAAGAACATGTACATGTTATTTGTGATGAATCTAACTCCTCAAAAGAGGAAAAGAGTTGTGATAATGATGCAGGACCAATGGAAGATTATGAAAACAAAGATGAACACACAATTAACCAAGAGGGGGGGGGGTGAATTGGTTAAAATAGGGACTTTAAAATTTCTTTGAAAAATCAACAGTGGAATTAAGATCGTATCACAAGTTCACCCTTGTTAAAATCTAAAACTTTCAATCAATCAAGACTCACCCTTCACTTCAAGCAATTTCAGAAAAATATTTCAGTTGATCTTGAATGAGATTAACCACAAGATAAGCAAGTTTAAGAAGTAAGAGAACACCAAATCTATACTGGTTCACACCTCAAAAGAGAAGCTACATCCAGTGTCTTCTAACCTAACCTAATTAGAGTTCCACTAAATCAAAATCTGTCTTTACAAGCTTTACAAGTGCTTACCTTTATCAATTCTAGATAAAGAAACTGAAATCTAAAACCCTGTTAGACTTCTAATCACAAAGAACCAGAGAACACTACTCCAAAAAAATTTCTAAAGAAAGTTTTGATCTTAGTACTTACACAAATTAAAAGAAACAAATCAATTCACAGTAAGAGTTCAAGAGAGATACAACCTTATGATCCTCAAAAGATGAGTGAATAATTTTACCAAACAAACTAAGGTTGAATGAATGCTATTGTTGAAAACAGCTTTCTTGAAAAACTCTTGAAGAATCTTGTTTAAAGCAACATGATCAATGGTGCATGAGTCTTGGAATTGAAACAAGATGAGTGAAACTCAGAAAATATTTTTCTTAGACTTTGAAAGCTTTGAGTGTGATGGATAATTCGTAAAAGTCAGTTCTCAACATTATTACAAAAGCACAGACCCAACAGCTTTTTATAGAAAACAAATTTAATTGCATGTAATCGATTAAAACGTTATTGTAATCAATTATTTTAACTAATGTAATAAATTAATATGCCAAATAATCGATTTATGAACAATCTAATCGATTAAAATGACCTGTAATAGATTAAAGTAGTCAGTCTTAGATTTGAAATAATACTGTGTAATCGATTACGATTGAGTGGTAATCGATTAAGGCAGTCAGACATGTTTTGAGCTTTTTTACTGTGTAATCGATTATGAGTTAATGGTAATGGATTAATTTGTTCTTCATGGTTTTTTAATAGATTACACGAGCTGTTAATCGATTAAGGCAGTGCACAAATTGATTTTCCAAAACTTAAGCCATGAGAAATTTCTTTCTAAATGCAAACATGTAACCTTATATGCTTTTCTTAAATCATGAATGCATGTATGTGATTATGCTTATGTAATGCAAGGATCACAAGATAAGCCTCTTGAACAACTTAACAAATTATAAAGGCCTTCAATTGAATGACATGTAAAAAGCTAAAATCCTTTAAGCAAAAGGCTTCATCCTTGACTTGATCTTCTATCCAGCTCCCCCTGTATCCAACAGATTATGTCAAAATCAATGAATCAAATGAGAAGAAAAAGGATGAATCAAATGAAGAGATTGATCCTTCAACACCTACTCAAAGGCCTTAGGACTGGAGAACAACAAGACACTTCTCCCTAGACAACATCATTGATGAAGTATCTAAGGGGGTATCTACTAGATTATCATTTAGAAACCTATGTTGTGATATGGTCTATTTCTCTCAAATTGAACCTAAGAATATTGATCAAGCATTACTTGATGAACATTGGATGCTTGCTATGCATGATGGATGTAATTAGTTCAAGAGAAATGAAGTATGAGAACTTGTTCCTAGACCTCCTTCTCATAAGCCATTAGGAACCAAGTGGGTTTTCAGGAACAAACTTGATGAAAGTGGCATCATAGTAAATAATAAAGCTAGATTGGTTGCAAAGGGTTACAACCAAGAGGAAGGCATTGACTATGAAGAAAACTATGCTCCAGTAGCAAGGTTGGAAGCCATTAGATTGTTGCTTGCATTTGCATGTTTGATGGATTTCAAATTATTTCAAATGGATGTAAATAGTGCCTTTCTTAATGATTACATAGAGGAGGAAATCTATGTTGGTCAACCTCCTGGTTTTGTTGATTTTAAACCTTCTGGTTTAGCCAATCCTTCATAAGAGGACAAGTGGATAAAACATTGTTCATAAAAAATCTGCCAATGACATATTACTTGTTCAAATATATGTTGATGATATTATTTTTGGTTCAACTAACAATTCCTTGAGCAAGGAATTCTTAATCTCTATGCAGAATGAATTTGAAATGTCAATGATGGGAGAACTAACATGCTTCATTGGACTTCAAGTGAAACACATGAAGAATGAGACATTTTTCAGTCAAACAAAGTACTGCAATGAAGTGATCAAGAAATTTGACATGGAGAAAAGCAAGGATGTTGCAACTCCTATGGCAACCACAACTTACCTTGATTCAAATGAAAAAGGCAAGATGGTTGATGAGTCATGATGTATGGCTGAACCCATTAGCCATGAATTTCCCATATCTACCATGCATTGAAACCCAAACTTCAAGCTTTCCTCAAGAACACAAAGCTGTCCAATTTTCACAAAAATGTATGGCTGTTTGTGAGTTTTAAATTCAGCAATGGAAGGTGGAAGAAAGGAAAGGGATGAAGGTGGTTGGCACCATGGAAAAGCTTTCCAATAAACCTAAGAAGAATCGTCACAATAGCATGAGGCCGTTGATAAGAAACAAGAGGTTCTTGCACAAGAACTTGAGAGAAACTCTCACACAAATTTTCAGATTTGCATTAATGACATCAAAGTTGTTTACAACAGTTTTTGGGGCAGCTTATATGGACGAAATTACAAAGCTGAAATGAACATGAAACACAAATGAAATGAAGTGCAATCTAAGAAGCTGAATGCAAGCTAAATGAGGTTTGTAATGCAAGCTTCCCTAAGGACTCTTGGCTGGTCCAAACTCGTGCCAAGGTGCAGCCAAGGTGAAGTATTTTGAACCTTAAGGTGCAGTTTTCAGCTTCTAGGTGCAGCCCACTCACACACAAGTGCACTTACAAAACTTTACACTAACGCACTAAAAGCCTTTTTATTACAACTAATTTTGCCACTAACAAGTGCTGGAATTTATGGAATTAAATTCAACTTTAGAATACAAAATCCAGCCCTTATTATTCTTGAGTTGGTGTGCTTCTTCATGCTTGTCCAAATTGGCTTGGATGTGGTCTTGAAGTGCTTGAAATCTAACTCCTGTCATTGGTCCTTTAAAGCTCGCCAAAGGAAGTGCTTCAAGCTCTCCTTCTACACCTTTAGCTTGCAATGGACCTCCATCAAGTCAAAATACAGAGGAATGATTAGATCACTATTGTACTTGACTACAAGCCGTCCAAATATTATGTTGAGTGTGTGCTTATGTGCAAGATATCAAGTTAATCTAAAAGAATCACACCTAACAGCAGTCAAGAGAATCATCAAATACCTTAAATCAACACCAAAAGTTTATCTATGGTATCCTAAAGGTGCATTACTAAATTTAATTGGTTACTTAGATTCTAATTTTGTAGGCTGCAAATTAGATAGGAAAAGTACAAGTGGAACATGCCATTTGCTGGGAAGTTCCTAGATCTCATGGCACTGCAAGAAATAATATTGTGTTGCTCTATCAATAGCTAAGGCATAGTACATTGCAGCTGGGAGTTGTTGTGCTCAAAGCTTGTGGCTAAAGCAACAAATATAGGACTCTGGTGTTGAATTGAAAGAAATTCATTAGCTATGTGACAACACAATTGCTATCAACCTATCAAAGAATCAAACAATGCACTCAAGGACAAAGCATATAGAGATTAGACATCACTTTCTCAGAGATCACATTCAAAAGAGTAATTGCTCAATTGAGTTTATTAATACAAACAATCAATTGACTGATATATTTACTAAACCCCTTACTAGAGATAGATTCTATGCTCTTAGGAACATGATAGGAATTCTTGATGAATCTAATATCTGATAGCATGCTTATGATGTGTCCGATTACATGAAATTCAACTCACAAATTCATTATGCATCACATTTGGCTAAAATTCGAATTATGATAAATGTCACTGTTCACACTGCATAATTCCCTGTAATAATCGATTACGAGAATGTATTAATTGATTACATGATGCTTAAGGGCAATTTCAAGTTAAAAACTCTTTGGAGTAATCGATTACGATAATGTATTAATCAATTACATGATGCTTAAGGGTTATTTCAAGTTAAAAACTCTCTGGAGTAATCGATTACGGTATCAAATTAATCGATTACATAAGGCTCAAAGGTATTCCTTCACCCTAGAATAATCGAGATTACAAGAGTTTCATAAATGATTACTTATGACGTTTCTGCAATTTTGCACAGCTATGAATGAAAAATAATTGACATCTTATCTCTAAATTCAAATAATTCTAGTTCAGTGAATCCAGACCACCTTGGAATTCGATATAGTTGTTATCAACATTTTAAAATTCAAATTTTAAACTTGAAAAACTCTATAAATTCAGAATCCATAAGCGTAACTCCTCACACCAAAAACTCATTCTCTCATTTTGCAAAACTGAGTTATCTTTTTGCTCTACCTCTTCCTTTTCTCAACCAAATCTCTATCTATCCTAATTCCTAAATCACCATGTATCAGCCATCATCCTCTAAGAAACTCAAAACCAGCAAAAGGAAAGCAAGCCAAAGTTCTAAGGCTGCGGAGAACAGGTTAGATACTTATTGAGGTAGAAAGGAACAATTATATGCAATTCCATGATACAAACTTAGTGTTGCCTCCAAAATACCTGGAGCTTGATTGGTTTGTCTCTGACGAATTCATATTCCTTGAGATGTTGCAAGCACAGGGCCTAACAAAGCTGCTGGAAATGAAGGGAACCTTTTATCCTGAATTGGTAAAAGTATTCTATACTTGTGCCAAGGCTGGGATGGATGGTGTTCTCTGCTCCAAAGTGAATAGAGTGGCCATGGAGATTGATGACACTGTATGGAATGCAATGGCAGGCATAGCTTTCGATGGTTTCTGAAGGTTAGAGGAAGAAATAGATGGCTATTAAAAAATTGACACCTATAGAGGTATGCTGATGAATCCAAATTCATAGATAGGAAACAAATTAGGTGTTGGCCTAATGACAATTGATGATAGGCTTCTACATTACATCATCACATCGATACTCACACCTAGATCAACCAATCATGCACAGATCACTGATGATGATCTGCAGCTGGTGCATGGGATGAAAATTGGAACTCAAATCAATTGGGTTCTAGTCATTGAGGAAACAATGATGAAGTCAAGGAGGCTATTGAGCTATAATTCTCCTATGCTATCATGGTCTCAAGGTTTATTGATTACTTTAGGATTGATGTGTCCAATGAAATAGTTGACAACACCACCAACATAACCAACCTTATATCCAAAAAGCATCTCACCAAGCTAAGGATGTTGAAAACTCCTAATGGATGGAACATGGTTGAAGCTCAAGCTCCTCAAGGAGTGGCTGATGAGGGACAAGAATCTGATGAGGATGAAGATGTTGAAGCTGGACCCGCTGAGCAGCAGTGGAGTCCTTTTGAATCTCTTATGATTCAAAAGATGGATGCTATGATAGCTCTGCATCATTAAGATTCAGCTAATGTTCATTACTCTTTAGAAGACATCACCACTAGACTAGAGAATATAGAGACTAGAATGAGTCTTAGCAACTTTGATAATCTTTAGCTTAGTGGTGGTCTTATTCAGTTTCTAGTTATATTGTTTCTGTCTTCTGATGTTCAGCAATGTTGTCTTTATTGTTTGCCTCTAATGAATAAATGAAAGGGTTCTTATAGGGGAGTAAAGATAAATGGATATATCTGCTCTAACTCTTAAATATGAAATAATATGATATTACATAAGAAAAGGGGAGCAATAAATATGCTTATGATGTATAGAGTTTATGCAAAGAATACTTGACACTTGGTCTTGGCTAGAAGCTGATTCTTTTTTAGGTTTCAAGTAAAAGCTCCTGGAAACTCTCTCCTAAAATGAACATTATGGATCAAGATGTTCAATTAAAGTTTGGCATGATCAAAGCCGAAAAGGGAGAGATTGTTAGAGTTAGGGGGAGCTCAAGAGGATCAAGAAGTTAAGTCTCTTAGGCAAAAAAGTGTTTAGGGTTTATACATGCTATTTCAATTGATTGGTAGTTGTAATTTGTGTATGTCTAAGATGTGACTTCCTATGATCCATTGCATAAAGCTCATTCATGTTTTTGCATTCATATTTTCATAAAAAAGCATAAGTTTTGTGAAAAATCTTTTCTGAAACATAAAGTTTTCATGATTCCATAAAAAGCCAAGTGTTCCATGTTTAAGTTTTAGGAAAACAATTTCTCATTGGTTTAATTGATTACCAACAAGTGGTAATCTATTACTTGAGATTTAAGAATACTTTAATCGATTACAAGAGTATGGTAATCGATTACACTACACAAAATCACATAATGGACTTCCTGTGATAATCGATTACTTGGCACGTTTATAGACAAAGACTTCCTGTGATAATCGATCACATTGTGAGTTAATCAATTACATTGTTCATAAATCTTTTCCAGAAAGCTCAATAACACTTTTGATGTATGGCTGAACCCATTAGCCATTAATTTTCTCAAATCTACCTTGCATTGAAACCCAAACTTCAAGTCATTCCAGCCACATATTCTTTCTCTCCTCAACCTCTCTATGCCCATTAGAATTTGGTTCCACCACACCAAAGCATAGCCACCAAATTCTAGAGTTGCTAGAATCACTTTCTTTTCTTCATCAAATTGTTGGCATGAGAAAATTTGTTCTACCTTCATCTCCCACTGAAAGTAAACTTTGGGATTATTATCACCATAGAATTTTGGAATTTTTATTTTCACTCCACTCAATCCTTCATTCCTCTCATCTCTCTCTTCTCTCCTCCAATCTTTCTCATCTCTATTTTTCCTTCTAGGATTATGTCTCCTATTATTTTCTCTTCTATTATTATTTTCTCTCCAATTCCCCCTCTCATCTTCATAATTTCCTCCATGAGAGGAAGCATACTCACTCAACCTCCTACTACCATGAGCCTCTCCATCCACACTTCCAATGGGATTACTCTTTCTTTGGTTCTCCCTTTGTAACTCCTCAAATCCTGCATCCATTTTGGTTTGCAAGTCTTTCATTTGTTTTGTCATAGCTTTCATCAACCTTGATGAGGACATAGGAGGGGGCATGACCAAGGCAACAAACTTGGAGGACATACAAGGTCTTGGAGGTCCAATGACAAGATCAAAAGCTAAAAAGGCTAAAGAGGCTCTAAATCTCATGGTGACCACTTTACTTGAGACAAGCCCAAGTGTAAAGGAAGAAGAGCCCAAAATGATACACTTAATTCAATTTGAAGAATAAGCCTCAATGGATATGCATGAAGGCTTTATTTTACTTGGCCAATTCAGCACTTAATTTTATTTCCTCATATTTAGATAAAATTTTGTTATAAGGCTTATTGGGCTGGATTATTGATTTGTCTATTTACATTTGTTTGTAAGCCCATTAGGTTAAAACCTAGATGGATGATGCCCACTATATAAGGGAACATCATAGCTTGTTGGAGGCAGAATTTTGATAATACAAAGATAACCTTTTTGGTTAGAGGCTAATTTCTCTAGGGTTCCTTTTGAGAATCTCAGAACTTATCAAGGGTGTTAATCCTTGTGGCGTTCTTAGGCTTATCAATCTCTGATTGTGGCGCCTTCCAAATCTTGATTCGTTTTCCAAACCCGCAAATTTTCCAGTTTCTGTCTTCGTTAACTTCATACCAAAACGCACGATATATGTATCCGTTTCCAGTGTTTCTTGACCCAAAATCGTAGTTCAGAAAGCGATCTTTCACCTCGTTTTGATAACGCTTGAATCCGAGTTCTGTAGCGTGAGATATGCTCTATTCTTAACAGGACGTGTTGTTGGCTGAATTCTGGGTGTGAAATTCCATTCCTAGTATGATCCTAATTTCTAATCCTATTGGGGATCATATCAAACCTAGAGGTCTTAGGTGACAAAGCTTCTTCTCCACTTGAGTTCATCCTTCAAAACAAATGGTTAGCAAAAACACAAGTATATAAGGAAATTCTTGCCATTCTTTAAGTGTTTGTCACTCACACTTGTGTTTGCACACTTTATCTTGGCTTTTTCTTTAATGTTCTCTCTTGCCTTTTTCCACTCTGGCTTCTCTATAGTTCTTCATCAACACTCTCAATCCAATCAAGCTTCTTTACTATAGTGAAATAGGTAACAATTCTAGGCTAGACTCAAGAGTCCAAAGAACAAGAAAACTCTAAGACAAAAAACCTTGGAATTTTTAAGAGACAAGCAACAAAAGCAAAATTTTAGAAAAGCACAACTCAAATTTAAATTTTAATGAGACAACTCAAGGAATACTATGGTTGTACCAAACTGCACAAGGAGGATATGCCAATCAAATTCAATTGTTAGAAGCCAAATTTCACAAAGTTTGCATTTCATACAAGTTAACTTAGTTTTGTGGTTCAAAAGAATTTTTAAACTTGTAATATTTGCAACTTTTCTTTGCTTCTAAATTCTGTTTTACTTTGTAATTTCCAGCCACCAATTCAATAACTTCTTGGCTGCAATTTGATTGTTTTTCCAGCCACAATTCACAAACTTTTTCGGCTGCACTTTGATTATTTTTCCACCCACAATTTCACAAACATTTTGGCTGCACTTCTTTGTTTTTCTTTTTGTACAAGTTCAAGAATTCTTAAAGGAACTTGATGAATCAAAAAAAAATATGTATAACAATTGTAAAAGTTTGCTTCTAACAACTCAATTCAGTTTAGACATGAGATTAGAATCAAAACAAGTGGTTATACAACACAAAAACAACTACTGACACTAGATTATAAGAATCAAAATTAGAAAATTATCAAGAACATAGAACATGAAGACATGAAATCAAACAAAACTTGAAGGAAAACACAAGGATAGGTGGCAGAATGTAAAATTCATGATCAACCTCCTTTCGTAGCACCCTACCCCCAGGGGAAGTCGAATCCCCGCTGCCTCCTTGAAAGAGAGATGTCCTGAACCACTAGACGATGGGGGCATACTTGCCCGACCGCCATTATACTACGTTCATAGTATGAACCGTTTTTTGGAATTGTCAATATAATGGAATGATATCATATGATTCGATAAAATTTTTTTTTACATCTTTCATAATTCTATAGAAATTTTTGATTAATCATTTGGATTTCGAAATTGTTTATTTTTTTTTATTCCAGTCATAATAAGAAAATAATATGTGAAAGAAAGTCAAATAAAGAGAAAATCCTTTACGGGAATGATTAGTTTGTTGGAAAGGACGGTAGGTTAAAACTTCATTTCTTTCACTGTCCTTTATTACTAAGATTCGATAGGTATTAGGTATATTTCAACACAGCCCACACCACCAAGATTTTCACAAAAGCTTCAAGAAAACTAGGAAAAGAAAAGGATTTTATGATTTTGGAAAGTTGCAGTTTTTTTTTTCTACCTTTGAAAGAGATCTTAGAACTGAACTTAAAGAAGAATATCACAAGGATTAGGCTCTAGATACCATATGATGTATGGCTGAACCCATTAGCCATTAATTTTCCCAAATCTACCTTGCATTGAAACCCAAACTTCAAGTTTTTCTCAAGATCACAAATCTGTCCAGCTTTCACGTGGAACATGGGGCTGTTTGTAAGCTTTTAATTGCAGCAATGGAAGATGGAAGAAAGGTTAGGGATTAAGATGGATGACACCAGAGGCGGACCCACGTTGAAGAGAAGGGGGGCAAGTGCCCACCCTTGAATCTAGCCGTCGACCGTCGTGTGAGCAGAGGCGGAGGCAGTGGCGGACCAGCAGTGGAGGACCGGGAGCCTGCAGTGAGAAGAGAAGGAGAAAACAAAACAGCAATGGAAACTAGAAAGAAAAGCGGCGCAACAGACCAGCAGTGCGAGGAGAAGGAGAAAAGAAGCTAGCTTAACTGTTATTTGAGCCTAATTTGCTTTCTGTACCCACTTTTTTTCTTTTTGCAGTTTCATATTACATTTTCGAAATGAGCTTTTGAGTTTTAAACTTTTAATTTAGGCAGAAATTTCAAACTTAACTTCTCTGATACCTTTTGAGAAGGAGGGCAAGTGTAGTGCGCCAGTGCCCACCCTTAAATAACTGCTTCTCCAACATCATCGTTGGCCTGCCTCCGTCACGGCTATGGCGTCCTTGGAAGACTGCCCACCCTTTCTTAATTTTCTGGATCCGCCCCTGGATGACACCATGGAAAAGCTTTCCAATAAGCCTAGGAAGAATCATCACAATAGCATAAAGTCATTGATAAGAAACAAGAAGTTCTTGCACAAGAACAAAGAGAAAAACTCTTTACACAAATTTAAGAATTTGTAAAATTGACATCAAAAGGTTCCTTCATTCAGTTTTTGGGCAGCTTATATAAGTCACAAAATTACACTCAAATGCAAGGCAAATGACCATGCAAATGAAGCTTTTAATATAAACTAAATGAAGCCTAAATGCAAGCTTAGATGCAAGCTTCCCTAAGTGACTCTTGGCTGACCCAAACCGTGCCTAAGGTGCAGTATTTTAAGCCTTAAAGTGCAACCAACAAGCTTACAAAGGTGCTACAGAATTTACACATAACTGTACCTACACCTCTTTACACAATTGCACTAAAAGCCTTTTTATTTGTAACTACTTTTGCTTCTAACAAGTGCTGGAATTCATGGAATTAAATTCAACATTGGAGTACAAAATCCAGCCCTTGTTGTCCTTGAGTTGGTGTGCTTCTTCATGCTTGTCCAAGTTAGCTTTGATGTGGTTGTTAGTATGTAGGTGTCCTAGAGACAATCTGATTTATCATTTGAACACCTTGTACTATTTTATTATTTCATGATTAATAAGAGCAAACTTTATCTTTATCATATTTATGTCTCTCTTATATTTATAGCAATATGCGTTTAAAGATAAAGGCCCTAGGAATAGAACAAGTGTACACTCGAGGATCTATGATAGGGATCATGATCATGAAGCTTCGAGGACACTACATGCCTATTGCCTAAAGCTTGTTCCTAGTCTTGAATCCTCAAGAAAGGGCATTGATGATCTCAATAAGACTAGTACAACATCTTCTACTTGTATAGAGATACAAGGTAGGACCTCATGGAATGCAAGCATGGTGATGCCTTAGTTGATGTCATGGGTGGATCTGTTGGGGAACAGATGGCTGAACTAACACGCCGAGAGACTCCACAAGGATTCTTTAAAATATCATTGGATTTGTAAAGTTTCTCATCGTCCTAGACTTGAGGATGCCATCGATTACTGTGTCCTAGGGTTATACTTTGACTGTACGACTCTATCTGCCTGAAAATGGGGAGAACAGTGTACTCTTGGATATAACCTGAATACAATAAGTATAGATGGACATGCCGAAAGGACTCACAATCCCTTATGAGGATTAGTTGTTCATAAGATCGATAGGACTTGGATGACTTCTAGTTGACTTGGGAATCTATGCATAGTAAGAGATTATGAGGAGTCATTGTAACACCCTGAAATTTCGATAAATTGAAAATAGATGTTTCATGTGATTGTTGTGTTATTTGATTGTTTGATAAGTTTGGATTAGTTGAATGATTGTTGTGTAAATTATCCTTGTGCTATTGCTTGGTGTAGATGTCAAGTTATGTGGAGTTTGTTTGAGCTACATTGAATTGTGTGATTCTGAGTTTGACTCGAAAACCTATTTTAGTAAAATCACTATTCTGGATTGGTTAACCGTTGGATTCCCTTCTAATTTTTAAGATAGGTTTCTAACCTATATATCTAACTTTTGACCGTTGGGATTTCTAAAATAATATCTTTATCGTGAGAAATTAATTTTTCACTAAAACAAATTCTAAAATTAGGTCAGCTCACCTAGCAAATTTTGTAGGCATTTTTGCTCGCCTAGATGAGTCAAAGCAGTGTTAAATATCCAAAAACATGAAGAAGCACAAAAATCTGGTCTTCTTCCTCATCTAAGAAGCCCCCAACCTCCCACCACCATCCTCCACCACCCAAGACCACCAGGGACCACCACGGATCGCGATTGCTTGCCACGAGATCATCGTACGAAGAGGAATCCTTTAATCGAAACAGAATCTTCGAAACTCTTCTCAAAGTTTTGATAGAGAACGGAGCCTCCAATCCTCCTTTCTTGGTTTCCTTGAGGTAATCTTAGTTTCTTTTGTCTTCTCTTAGCTAGTTTAAGCTTCTATTAGTGTCTCTTGTGTTTATGTTACCGTTGTTGGGAGTTTTACACTTCCTTGGAAAAATCCTTTGAAAATGAGATGTTGTGAAAGTCTCCTTTTTATGAAATTGATATCATTTTTGTGATCTTTGTTGAAGCCCGGTCACATTGGTGTGATCGGAATTTCAAAATGATGTCTTTTGATGTAAATTCCCAAAACACCCTTTTAGCCCCTTTTTGAATTTGAGTGGGTATTTGACTCCAAATGTTAATATTGATCTTACCTTGAAAATCTATATTAAATTGTCTTCGATTTGGTATATAGAGCTCTACGTTTGGACGAAAACACGTGCATTGAAGGATCTCCAAAACAACACTGTGAGGTTTTAACAGGGGAACTCCTAGTTAGGTAAGGGGAGTTTATTATTTAGTTATAGTTTTGGTACCATAGTTGGGGGCCTGGGAGTCCAACTATGAGGATATCTGTTTGTCCCTGCTGTGTGCTGGTTTTCAAGAAAAACTAAGTTTTTAACTAATGGGATGTGATGTATTTATGCTTGATGTGTGTTTGTCCCTGTGTGTGTGCTTGTTTTCAAGACAAATGATGTTTTTAACTAATGGTACGCGATGAAATTATTATTGACGGATAAAACTATGAATGATGTTGTTGTTGTAATTGATTGGATTTTTGGGAAAAGTCTTAATTACAGAGGAGACTTTAACCGAAATTTATAATATGCTTTACTATTTAATTCTTCATTAAATTTTTAAAATGGGCATAAGAGTGTATTTTATATATTGTAGTCCTCCTCTTTAATTTAGAATTTTCCTAAAAATATCAGTCTTATGATATGATGAATTGTGAATGTATGAAGTTTGGGTTGTCTGAAGACCTGGGAATGTGAATCTCAGGCATATGTATTTTGGATAGATGTGAAATGTGATTGCTTGTGATGTCGTTGATGATATTGAAATTGAGATGCCATTGATGTAGTTGATGATGTTTAAATGAGATAATGTTGATGTAGTTGATGATGTTCAAATGAGATAATGTTGACGTGGTTGATGATGTTAAAATGAGATAATATTGATATGCATGATGATGATATTGAGATGATATGATGTTGAGGTTGATAATGACATTGATGAGAGATAATGTTGATGTGAACAATATCATTGTGTGTGGATATACATGGATACCCATGGGGGGGTGTATGACGGGTTACCCTTGCGAGGGAGGATTTGTTCCTAGCCAGGTCATACATTGATGGTGCCCATGTTGTAGGTTGTGTATGTACACGTGGGGTGCAATAACCAGTTGGTTACCCTTACAAGGATGAATTTGTTCCTAGCTGGTCAGTACATCAGTGAGCCCACATTGTTGTGTTATGTATGTACTTGGGGGTGCATGACAGGTTACCCTTGTGAGGAAGGATTTGTTCCTAGCTGGGTCATGCATTGATGATGCCCATGTTTCATTCTTCATATTGCATGGATGGAAATAGAATGAAGGCACTCGCGTACCTATGGGTTTCAGTGGGTTGAAAACGCAGGTACTAAGGGGTCATCAGGTTTGGAATTCCCTAGCGACGTTGGCTGATCACCAGGGAGGGCAATGGCCAGTGCATGACAGGGTGGCCTTGATAAGCGGTGAATCATTTTTCCCTTGAGAGGCTATATTCGGGATATGGTACCACATTGCATGCTGATAGATGAGTGAGGTGCATGAATCATTCTATGCATGATTGTTTGAGTTGTGAAATCCATTGGATGATTGGTTTGTTAAGTGTGCATTGGAATCATGGATTTTTGTTAATGATTGTGGTGGGTAATGTTGTTTCCTTCCCAATTGCTGCTATCTGATGTTTGTTGGTTTTATATAATAAACTCACTCTTGCATTTGTTGTACCGTGTGGTTGGTACTTGTTATGATCACGAACTTTTGTTCGTGTGAGCAGATGAGCAGCAGTAGGTGACCTTGGAGGGAGATCTTCTTTTTGGTTGGAGCCGCCAAGTCAAAGTGATGACGTTGGATTTCTTTTTGGAGAAAGAGTTATGTTTTGTTAATCAACTCTTTCTTAGTTAGTTTTTTGGCTTTTTGTTAGATATCTAATTTCAGGTGTATACATGTAAAGCTAAAGGAAGTTCTAACATGTGGATGACATGTACTGATTTAATATATATGTACATATTGTTTAAATATGTAATTGTAATACGTGTATGATAATTGTATTAGTATTATCGCAAAAAATTTAGCATAATTTTCATAATCAAATTAATGAAGTTTTTAATTAAAAATTAAATTTTGTATGGTAAGAGTTAATGATATAATAGCGAGGAGGCGGGTCGTTACAGTCATGATCTGTCTTAGAGTCAATAGAAGATTCCTAGTTCCTGTGAAAAAGCTATATTTAGTCAATAAAGAGAGATGATACTTTATCCTTGCTCTCGACTAAATGTGAATGACGATGTGAGAGATGATGGAGACACGGTATCCAAATTAGAAAGATAGATCACTTGATCAACTCAATTAGTTCTGGGGCCATAAAGCATTGCTAGTTTCTTATGTGGTCAATAAATGAATTGGGTCCATTAAAAGAGTTTAATTGGTCCAAGTTTATTTATGTCAGTGACTAATTGGGCCTAATGGGTCACACACAAATGTTATTCTTTATTGCAAGTTATAACGAGTTTGGACCAATAATTAGTTATTGGGCTTTATCAAGACTATGAGTTAAATTGGGTTAGAGTTGGACTTCAAGCCCACTTGAATCATATGCCCTATTTGGTGCATTAGTGATGAAATTGGTTTCTCCACTAATGGGCCCAAATGTGTTGACAGGCACGATGGACCTTGGGCCATGAATCCTACTAAGTCAATGAGTTGACTTGACAAAAATAAGTTTTTGGCAAATTCAAAATTAGATATTAGAAATTTTGAATTTTGAATTTGAATTCAAATTCAAATTACAAACTGGGATAAGATTCAATTTATATTTGAGTTTAAATTTGAAATTTAAAATTGAATTTTAAATTCTATGAGGTCAAGTTGTTGAGGATAATTTAAATTATCTAAATGAATTATCCAATAAAGATTGGATGTAGATTCTCTCAACGACATTGGTTGTTAAGGATAATTTAAATTATCTAAATGAATTAATCAATAAAGATTGGATGAAGATTTTCTCAACAACATTATCATTTGATTTGAATTCAGAATTCAAATGAGTTTTGTTGCAACAAACTTTGGAGGGATGAGAGAGCGAATGAGGTGGTTTTGATGAGAAGATCTTGATAGATTCTTTTTCAAATTTTCTGCAACAAATGGATAGGATCCTGATGACTACCAAGACATGAATGCTTGGTTTGGATCGTTTCCGGAATTGCAAGCTTCAAGACTCCATGAATGGTGCTTTAAAACTCAAATAGAAAAATGGAGAAGATTAAGGAATGATTAAGAGTGACGCCACGATCCACAAATGGAACGATAAGTCGGAGGAGGATTCGCCACAAAGGAAAGCTTCCTTGATAAGAATCAATTTGGTTTCAATCAAGAACCAACAAGAGGCTAAGCTCCCAATTCAAGCAAATGCTTAATTTCTATTCATCAAAGTGTCTTGGAAATATCAATATTTGAGTACTTATAGATTTAAGCCTAAAAATGCATAGTTTGGGCCTATTTTAAGTCCACATTGAGACCCATTACACAAATAAGAAATTACGACATTACGACATTACGAAAATTACGAAAACTACGAAATTACGAAAGCTATGAAAGGAATTCCGAAGCAAGCTCTCCTACAATATTCAAGGTGCTCCAATTCATCTCCTTGTGTATCCCTCCATCCTTGTCCTTGTTAAATAGTCCAACCATGATTCTCTTGGTCATCTCTTCCTGTAGAAGCTTGGTTTTAGACCTTGTCATGGGTCCTTCAAATCTCACCAAAGGAAGTGCTTCAAGCTCTCCTTCTAGACCTTGGCTTGGAATGGACCTCCATCATCATGATCCTTAGATAGTCCTCTATCAGATCCATTCACTTGAATTTTTAATTCAAGTCTTGCAAGAGTGGAACAAACTCAAGGATGTTCTAGTAACATCTTGAATTTCGAAATTCGAAACAAACTGGGGCTGATTTGGAGTGCTTATCTCACCTTAAATAGACGCCTATGTGGGGAGAATTTGATATCAAAAAATTTTGTCCCCTCCTCTCTTGCTTCTGAATCAAGTTCTAGCTTTCCCTTTCCCTCATCTTCTCTCCTCTTTTACTGCACCTTCACCTGACCTCAAGGCACCATTATAGTCTTAAGAAAAGAAACCAAATACTTGAAAGCCTCACACCTTGCATGCGCCTAGCAAGCCACCAAGGAGAAGGAGGAATCAAGGAGAAGAAGTTCTCACTTGCAAGAAGGAGATAACCGTGTGGATCACCATTAGAGAGCATCATTTTCTTTGAGCCTTCAAGTGATGAAGGTATTTCTAAAACCCCAACGTGTTTCAATGAGTAATTCCTAAGCACACACACATGAGGTGCATAAATGGTCTATGTTTCCGCATCGATAAAAATTTTGTTTTTACCCCTCAAGTGAGCACACTGCGGTTGGACCAAGGTGCTATGTTTTTCGAACTTTCACGTGGTATCAAAGCCTGGCCTATTGCTGTGAACGCGTGGGGTTTTATTAGCAATTGAATTTTCAAAAACCGTTTTGAAATCTTCATCTTTTCTTGAACTAGATTCTTTAAATTTCTTTGTATTCTTCATGTAAGAATTATTTTCTTGTGATTATGTTCAAAGTGATACACCACTTTGTGGAGACAAAAGTGGTAGCCAAGAGGAGTCTTGGGGCTATGGATTTTTTATCAAGTCTAGTTGGACTAGAAGTGCCAAAGCCATGGTGGTTAAGAACACCTACCATAGCCGCACCTAGATATATCTAAGGCATCCCCATCACATTTTAAATTTTGAATCTTGATCATGTTTTTGGGTTGATTATCAAATATTGATATTTTGATGAAGATGAATTTGATGGTGGCTTAGAATTTGCAAATTGTCTGTTTTGTTTCCTAACCTTTCTTGTAGGTACATGAACATATGGAGGGTCATGGTGTTTTGCATGTATGTTTAAATTTCAATTTTAAAATTTTAAATTTTTTATTTTGGTTAAATGGGATTGTATTTGTCCCGATTTAAATTTTACGTCTTTTATTTTAATTATTTTGGATGTAAAATTTGAATCGATAAAGTTAAAGCTTGTTGGACCGTGGAGAGACCAAGGAGGAGGCTCAACCATGTTGATGGTCTCGAGCGAGTTCGATGAAGTTTTTGATCCGAGGCTTGAAGACTCTTTGGATGGAAAAATGGAAGGCACCATGATCATCCACCGTGTGTTTGAATTTCGAAAAATGCATTCATATTTTTTATTTTCAAATTTTGAATTTCAAAGTTTGAATTTAAAATTTTGAATTTTGAAATCGTGACTAGTATGCATGATTATAATTAGAGCGGTCACTCTACGACTAGTATGCATGATAAGACAAGCCGTTTAAAATGAACTATGTGATAATTAGCTTATATGTCTAATCATGGATGCAAGATAAAATAAATAATTAAAGATGAGACCGAAAATGAACCCTCAAATAAAATTATCTAGCATGTTTTGATTGCCTCCCATCGTCAATGACACTCAAATCCCTTCTACATGGTAGTGCTTTCTAGCTCAGCTAAGACCTATCATTTCATTGGGTGACGGCGTTATTCGAAGTGTACGATACTTAGGATGATGATTTGTGCTAGAATAGGTGTATAGGCTGCAGGCTCAGCCAGGTCTATGCATCTAGGGCAATGTGGCCAGGTTGTTACATAATGATTTGACACTAAGTGACAAAGAGTTGTCAACCTGATGATCTAAGAGAAGATATAGAGATATTGTTGATAAGATCAACCCACTAGATAAGTTAGTTTTGCAGGCTCAGCCGGAAACTAATGAACCTAGCTATTCTCTTAGCCCACTATGGATATCCTTATGAAGGATAACCCTAAATCAATCACTGAGGGTCATTGATTTTAGAGAAAAAATAGTGGTAGGGCCATATACGTTTAAAAGTTTCCGTATTTGGTTAATAAATTTCATGAAATACTTATGTATGTTTATTTTATTTTCAGCAATTGAGTTATGGTCGAAAATTTTAATTTACGCTCAATTCTAGATGCTAACAAGTTAACTAGTCTAAACTTCACGGATTGGTATCGGAATGTAAAAATAGTTTTGCGTTCTGAAAAGATAGCATATGTTCTGGATTCTCCTATTCCTATTGCCCCTGCTCAAGGGCAAGATGGCTATGACGAGTATGACCGGGAAGCCCATAGACAGCACATAGCGGTTAATGAGTAGGCAATATGCATATTGCTTGCGTCTATGTTTGCGGAGCTTCAGCGTCAGCATGAGCATATGAATGCTCCCTCCATTATCTTGCATTTGCAAGAGCTTTATAATAAGCAAGGGAGGGCTGAGCGTTTTGAAATCTCTAAGGAACTGTTTGGCTACAAGATGGTTGAGGGCACTGCGGTTAGACAACATGTCCTCAAGATGATTATTAGGCTTATAGAGAAACTTGGTTCTTTAGGTTTTATCATGAACAATGAGCTAAGTGTTGACTTAGTCCTGCAGTCCTTCCCACCTTCATTTAATGGGTTTGTAGTCAACTATCATATGAATAAGGTGAAGACAACACTCCCAGAGTTGTTGAATCTCCTGACCACTGTTGAGGGTGCTGTTAAAAGGAACAGGACCCAAGCCCTTCTGATTGGCGGGCCTAATAAGGCTAAGGGTAAGGGTAAATCTGCAGAGACAGACAAGCTCAAGCCCAAAGGCAAGCCCAAAAAGAAGAAGGGCAAAGGCAAGGGTAAGGGAAAGGAGAAGTCTAAGGACAAGGCTAATGTTGTATGCTTCCATTGTCAGAAGGAAGGACATTGGAAGAGGAACTGCCTATTGTACCTTGCGAGCCTTAAGGAAAGGAAGCATGGTGATGCTTCTACCACTGGTATGTTCACTATAGAAATAAATTTTTCAAGTGTTGATTCAGCTTCATGGGTATTGGATACTGGCTGTCGTTCTCATATCTGCAATTTGTTGCAGGTACTAAAGAGTCCTAGGAAGTTGGGGAAGAATGAGGTCAATCTCCGCGTCGGGAATGGAGCAAGAGTTGCTGCACTAGCTGTTGGGGATGTGGATCTTATGTTGCCTACGGGCCTTTCTTTATATTTGAATAATTCTTTCTATGTTCCGCCTATTTTTCGAAACATTATTTCTATTTCTAGTTTGGAACAATCTGGTTTTCACTTTATAATAAACGATGGCAAGTTTTCCAGCATTATGAATGATCTTGTTTATGCTTGCGCATCTAGGGTGAATGGATTGTATGTTTTGGATTTATATTCGAATAGTGACATTCTTAGCATTCAAGCTAAGAAGCCAAGATTAAGTAATCGATCCTATCTTTAGCATTGTAGGTTGGGACACATTAATGAGACAAGACTATCTAGACTCCATCATGATGGTTATCTTCCATGGATTTTGTATCCTTTGGACCTTGTGAGTCTTGTTTGGCTGGTAAAATGACGAAGACCAAGGTTGAGAAACTTACGAGTCATAGAGCCAATGAGTTATTAGAACTCATTCATTCTGATGTATGTGGGCCTCTACTAAGGCTAGAGGAGGATACTCCTATTTCATTACCTTGACTGATGATAAGTCCAGATTCAGATATGTGTATCTTATGAGACACAAATCTGAGGCCTTTGAAAAGTTCAAAGAATTTAGGAATGAAGTGGAGAAAGAACTTGGCAAGATGATTAAGACACTTCGATTTGATCGAGGTGGCGAATATCTAAGTCAAAAGTTTCAAGATTATCTTGTTAGATTCAAGAAGTTGAAGACAAAGAATCAAGGTTGATGGAAGCTATTTGGTTTTGATATTTTTACATGCCCTCTCAAATATGATGGCATTTGTATTTTTGGTTAAAGCTTTGTTCATTAAGATAAATCCTTATAATCCTCTGCAGCTATTAAGTAAATCATGCATACATACATTCATACATAGGTTGATAATCATATTAGAATGTGCAAATGATTAGGACTGCATAAGTGCATCCAAACAAGCATAAAAAGATTTTACACTGTTTTAATCAATTACGTGAGTCAAATACCTCTGCTTATAAAAAGATTAAAATGTGCATTATAATCGATTACCTCTGCTTATGAAGAAAATATGTCATTCTGGCGTAATCGATTAAATGGTAAGATAATCGATTATTATGTTCGTTCAAGATTTCCAGAACTGAGATGAACAATTTAATCGATTATTAAGACGAAATAATCGATTACTGATGATTAAATACTCGATTACCATAATCAAATAATCGATTACAGTCTGTTAAATCAAATTTTTTTATAAATAGAAAAGCTGTGTCACTGAAATTTAAGAAATAAGAAAGAGAGCATTCGTTCCTATCATAGGTTTTACATTCTCTAAAAGTTCAAAAAGGTTTAAAAGTTCATCTTTAGAGGGTTGTTTGTTGATTTGAGGGGGAGATGTATGAAGAATACTTGAAGAATCAAGCAACAAGAGGCTTGGATATTTTGGCATTCAACATGGTTCAATCCTTGAAGAACAAAAGTGTGTGATTAAATGTAAAAGGGTTGAAATCATTATAATGATCAAAGCTGTGCATGCATCTCATTCATACACATATTAAAGCATTGCATAGAATGTTAAACAAATTAAAGAAAAAGCTAAGTATTTTGAAAATATAGACAAAGACTGTAATAATCGATTACAGAAATTCAGTAATCGATTATTTGCATTCATCAGTATTTTGGAAAAATAGAATTGGACTGTTTTAATCGATTAAGGAAAAATCGTAATCGATTATTTTGTTCTTAAGCTTTTCTGGAAAATTGTCAAGAACATTGTAATCGATTACTGCATCGTATTAATCGATTATTTGAAGCTTAGCATTCATTCATATTGGCTAAATGACTGTTTTAATCGATTACCACATTATGTAATCGATTACCACGTTATAACATATTAACATTCAGACTGTATTAATCGATTACCATGTGATGTAATCGATTACCATTCGTAATGAATATTCTGTGCTTTCTTGTTTAATCGATTACGAATCGTTTTAATCGATTATTTGACTCGTTATTTGAAACAAGAAGTCACCAAGAACTGTTGGTAATCGATTACAAGGTCCGATTTAATCGATTAAATGAGTTACGAAAATTCTTATAAATATAACCCTTGCCTTCTATGTAAAAAAAAAAGAAACAGAAAACAACTTTTCGATCTGAGAACATTTCAAGAGCTCTCTTAAGTTTCAAAAAGGTTCTTTCAAGGGTTTATTAGGTTTTGCTTTCATCAATTCATGCATGGGTCATTAAGGAGTTGAAAAGCAAACCATCTTTTTCAAAGACTAAGGAAAGCTGTTCTACATCATTGATTTGCATTCATCTGTGATTCTTAATCATTTGCATTTCGTGCTTTGATCATCAGGTGATTTCTTTCCTTATCTTTGAAGGTGTAATATTGATATTTTGTATTCTTGTAATAGAATAGGCTATTGTAAGTGGATTTCTTGCAAGTGTAGAGATAGGGTTTCTCTGGATTCAGCTGAGTAAGTGTTCTCAGTGTGGGTAATTGCTTCTAAGGTTCTACTAGTGTTGTAGATCTCTGAACTTCATCTAGGGTTGATGAAGAGAAGTGTGTAAATTGCTTGTAAGGATATTTTGTTACAATAGTGGAACTCCTCTCTAGTTTTGAGTGGGAGAACTGGATGTAGCCTCATAGTTTTTGGGGTGAACCAGTATAAATCTGTGCCTATTCTTTCTTCTCATTAGTTGTTTCTTAATTGCTTTGTTTGTGAATCAATTTCATTTACACAGAAAGTTAAATTCTGGTTTCTTGTGTTCTGTAAAAAGGAAGTTTGATTGAATATTGATTCTTGGTGTTAAAACATTTTAAAGTGATAAAGATCCTTTGATAACTCTGATTTAAATTTTAATTGACCAAGGTTCAACCAATTCACCCCCCCCCTCTTGGTTGTTTTGAAGTGTTCCTTTGTTTTAACATTGTTCAATTGTGTTAGATTCAACATGAGTGCTTAGTCAAAGAAATCATTGTGTGTGATCATTCATGCAAAGTTGTGATTTAAGAAGATTCAAGAAAGCATTTCATACATCATCTCAAGTTATATAATTCGTTTATATCCTTTTAGCTGCAAAGGAAAATAAGGTGATACCTTTCTTGAACCTTAAGCTTTGGTATTTGTAGTTTTGTTTTTTAATTGTTGTAATTTTTGTTGATTTTCCATGTAACATTTGGGGTTCTTTAAAGCATTACTAGAAAGGGTTTTCTAGGGATAGAACAGAGAGGGGATCTCTGGTTCTAGGTCTTTTGAGAAATCTAGGGAGTAGATTTTGAGTTTTGCCTAGGAGAGGTGAAAGAGACCTTGTTGCTTGCTTGTAAAGAACTAAGATTTGTTATAGTGGAACTCTAACCTTGTTTGGGTTAGAAGTTAAACTGGATGTAGCCTCCGGGGTTGAGAGGTGAATCAGTATAAACTTGTGTGCATTTAAATTTTGGTTTATGTTTCATTGAATTCTTGAGATATTCAATTTGTGTATCATTCAATCTTTGATTTAGTACAAGAGTTAATTGATTGGTGAAGAAGATTATTTTCTAAGTTGTTTGATCTAAGATACGATTCAAATAATTCTTCCGTTGTACATTGTTTTGTAAGAAAATTTAAAAAGGAGGCAAAAACCAATTCACCCCCCCTCTTGGTTTATTGGATTAGGTATTCATTGTATTTTCAATTGGTATCAGAGCTGGTTCTTGTAATTTGCTCAAGATCTTTTTCAAATCTTTGACAATGAATGCTAATCAAATAACATTCAAGGAGGGTGCTTCTTTGAATAGACCACCTTTGTTTGAAGGAGAACATTTTAGATTTTTGAAAAATAGAATGCAAATCTTCATCCAATCGAATGACTCGGGTGCATGGAATTGTATTGAGAAAGGTCCATACATTCCAACCAAAGTTGTTGATGGCAAATCAATACCAAAGGAATGGGATGAAATGTCTGAAATAGAAATGAAATTAACTCAATATGATTTCAAGGCAAAGAATATGATAACTTCTGCTTTATCTTCCGATGAATTTTTCAGGACAGTTAGGTGTAATAGCGCCAAGGAAATATGGGAATTACTTGAAGCAACACATGAAGGAACGGATGATGTGAGAAGATCAAGGAAACACACTCTTATTCATGAATATGAAATGTTCAAAATGAGAGATGATGAGAACATCTCACAGCTCCAAACTAGGTTCACCCACATTGTGAATCACTTGCTTGGGCTAGGGAAAACCTTTGATGTAGAAGAACTAAACATCAAGATTCTCAAATGTCTAACCTTTGATGTAGCCTAAAGTCACAGCTATTAAGGAATCAAAGGACCTATCAAAGATGTCCATGGCAGCTATGTTTGGTAAGCTTTTAGAATATGAACTTGAATTATCTCAATTAACTCATGGTGAAGATGCAGATAAAAAGCACAAGAGTATAGCACTAAAAGCTGCACCTTCAAAGATTGAAAGAGAAGATGATTCAAGTGATGATGATGATGAAGATGAGAACATGAATCTCATAGTAAGGAAATATACCAAATTTCTAAGGAAGAACAAAAACAGAAGGCAATCACAACAAACGAAGAGAAATGAAAGCTCCAATAAAAATACCAACTCCTCTTCCATCACATGTTTTGAATGTGGAAAACAAGATCACATAAAGGCAGAGTGTCCTTCATTAGCAAAGAAACCACAAGCTGAAAAGAGACCAAAGAGGGATGGAAAACCAAGAAAAGCCTTCATTGCTTGGGAGGATAATGAAACCACAAGTTCTGAATCCTCTTCAGAAAAGGAAGTTGAAGCTCATCTATGTCTTACATCTACCATTTGTGAAGAAGAATAATAATCATCAAGCACAGAATCTGAGGTATATTCTGATTATGATAATGCAGTTGATGCTTTTCATGAGATGCATAATGAAGCTCAAAAACTAGCAAAGGCAAACAACAAGCTTAAAGGTGACTTAAGATGGCATGTATCCAAACTTGCAGAATTGCAAGAAACACTTTGTAAATTGAATGAGGAACATGATAAGCTTCTTTCAAGTTACAAGGAAAATGGATGTACATGCACCTTAGCCATCTCTAAGGTTGATAAATACAATGAATTACATAAGGAATTTGATGAATATAAGCTGAGCAAGGAAAAAGAAAATTTGATGTTGCAAACTGAAATTAGTGATTTGGTTGATTTGCTAAGGAAATTCTATAGAGGCAAATGTAACTTAGATGAATTGCTAAGTGTTCAAAAACATGCCAGTGATACTTATGGCTTGGGATATAAACATGGTGCCAAGAATAAAGGCAAAACTGTTTTTGTACCTCCAAGACATAAATATCATAGGCAATACAACCAACCAATTACTTTCCATAAATATGCTCAAGCTAAAACATTTAAATCTCCTACTTGCAATTATTGTATGTTGAAAGGTCATACATCATATAAATGCTTTGCTAGAAGATTTTATGTTCCAAATGGTGATTGTATATGGATTGAAAAAAGAAAGAAGGCAACTAACCCCTTTGGACCTAACTTAAATTGGGTACCACTTGTCTTTTCTTAACTTGACTTGTGCAGATGTGTCTTAGAGCTAAATCATCAATGTGGTATCTAGATAGTGGATGCTTTAGACACATGACAGGTGACATATCCATGCTTACTGTAACACCCTGTATCCATCCGGTGTATTAACATATTACTTAATCAGATTAGCGCAGTAATTAATATAAAACCAATTAATTACAGCCACGGAAGCATTTTTTTTTCAAAACCATATCTCTTGATTCATTATGTATGTTCTATACACAAAACGTAATCGAATACCCAAAAAAAACCACAATAGCCCCAACGATCCAGATAACATAAATAACGGCAGATAACAGTAATATCAATATAGATATACCAGGAGAAAATGTAAGCTACATGTACATTATATGAGATATACATATAATCTTCTGTACATCGTAAACCATATACATCATATATGCATCCGCATATCTTCCCTCACAGGGGTCCAAGCAGAGACAAAACACAAGAATAACAAGCCATGAAGCTCTCAAAATACTGCCAAGCAGCTACACCCTGGCTGTCCCTACTGGGCCTCCCGCCCTGGGACCTATCAGCTCTGCCAGAAGCATCACCTGAAAAACAACATCCCCAACAGGGGTGAGATAAAAATCTCAGTAAACTCAGGGTTCTTAGAGGTCTTTCCTCCCCCTGGTTCACTTCCATGATATATGGTACTAAAATCAACATAGCACTATTCGCCATCATGGCTCTCATAACCAGTTCACATGTGTATTATCACACCAGTATCATTCCGTTAGACACTACCAACGGCAGGAATGCAACACAATACAACATATAAATATAGCTATAAGTACCATTGCCTGTGGAAAATCCACTCAGGACTTTACTCATACATATATGGCTCTTCTAAGAGAATTTCATCCACTCATGGCACATTCTCTTAGAAATACAACATATATAACCTAGCCTACACACTGCCTGAGGAAGATCATCCACTGAAGGGCACTCATTCACTCAGGACTTTCACACACTCCCTGAGGAAGATCATCCACTGAAGGGCACTCATTCACTCAGGGTTCTCAACCACTGCCTGATGAAGATCATCGACTGAAGGGCACTCATTCATTCAGGACTTTCAAACTCTACCTGAGGAAGATCATCCACTGAAGGGCACTCATTCTCTCAGGATTTCCACTCACTGCCTGAGGAAGATCATCCACTGAAGGGCACTCATTCGCTCAGGACTTACGTCACATAAACCTATTCTACTGGCCAGAGAATCTCAACAACACAGAACATTATTACAGTGTATATCAGATACATGTTCATCTCAATAACATAGTACACTATCATAGTGTACATCATACAAGTTCATCTCAATAACACAGTACA
The DNA here is from genome assembly GCA_013407115.1 of Glycine latifolia. Classification (NCBI taxonomy): domain Eukaryota; kingdom Viridiplantae; phylum Streptophyta; class Magnoliopsida; order Fabales; family Fabaceae; genus Glycine; species Glycine latifolia. The sequence continues at coordinate 127,611 of QARZ01041040.1, forward strand.
CTATCACAGTGTACATCATACATGTTCATTTCAATCAAATATTAACTCACAATTTTAACACACATGCATCATGATATACAATAACCATAACTCCCTCGGAGTATGGTGGAACACAGTCAGTGGGAAACACTCCCAAGAACAAAGAGCTTACCTGGCAATGCAGTGCTCCGCTGTCCAATCCCTGGACTGTGGTCTCCGCCACCGACACCCTTGGTGTCACGCCCTATACAAAGGCACACACACACAAGCAAGAATCATCAATGGTCCTCAACCGTTTAAAAGAAAAGCAAGGCATTTCCTTTCCATTTAAACCTCGTTGTCTTCTATCTTAGAGTTATCAGAACTACTCATCTTATAGGCTACTCACAGACCCTCAACAAGGTCTATCTCAGCCTAACTGATGTACTAGAGTCTCCCAAAGACTCTACACAAGTCAATTTTATCAGTTCAATTGCCTTTATCCAGGCCAAAAATCAACACTTATCAAGTTGGCTAAAATGGTTACTTCAACACTTTTTCACCGTTTATTTAGCCTCCTAAACATCTTTTGTAAAAGCACCTAAGCTCATACATATCATAATAACCTCCATTTAATCATCATTCTTCCTACACATACATATATCAGAGTCAAAACCAAACTTCATCAGTAGTCATGATTCAAAGCTTAGTATTCATCAGAACAACCTCCTGAGCATACTTTTCTAAAGAATCCAAGCCTAATTCCAGCCCTATCACAAGTGGGTCACTATTCACCCCATGAACCATTTCACAAATCAATCGGTAAAACTTGAGTTTCTTACCTCAAAACTATCGAGGAAGGCTGGAGGATCACTTTTCCGAGCTCTGGCGTCCTTGAATCGCCTTCTTTCCCTTCCAAACTCAGTTTTCCCAAGTTTCCTAGAGAACGGGATCTCTCCGATTGATTGTTTTCTCAAAAATTGAAGCCGGAATCTAGCTTATGGAGGTGTTCTAATCAAGTTTCTAGTTGGGTAGGAAGTGTTTAGATGACGTATGGAGGAGATATGAAGCTTTTCACTTCATTAATGGCAGAAAAAGCAAGGAGGAAGAAGAAGAAGCAGTTTTGATGCCCCAAAACGCGAAATGGCCTTTTATAGGCCCCAGCGCGAGCTCCCACGCTACCAGCGTGGCTCCCACGCTACCGGCGTGGCTCCTTCAGCTCCAATTCCGTCGCTAAATCCGTCGCTAATGCTTTTGCGACAGAAATTTGGAAAAATTTAAACTTTTCTTTTATTTATTAAACCTTGGTTATTATACTTACAAATATAACACTCAAAGAAGGAGGATATGTGACTTATGGAGACAACAACAAGGGCAAAATCATTGGACAAGGCAACATTGGGGACAACATAACCACAAAAATCAAGGATGTACTCTATGTTGAAGGCCTGAAGCACAATCTTCTTAGCATTAGCCAATTGTGTGACAAAGGCTTTAAAGTCAACTTCAACAATGAAACTTGCTTGATTCATGAAGACAAAACAGGAAAAATTGTCCATGTTGGCAAAAGGAAGGATCCAAGAACACCTCAACAAAATGGTGTTGTGGAGAGGAAAAACAGATCACTAGAAGAAGGAGCAAGGACTCTTCTAAATGAAACAAAGTTACCTAAGCATTTTTGGGCTGATGCGCTTTAAGTGACAATGATGCAGAAAATAAGGAAGAAAGACAGCAGCCTATTCAAGACAACAAGCAAGAAGAAGATGAAGCACAACTAGAAATGAATCAAGATGCAACTACACCTAAACACAAGGATTGGAGGACCACAAGGGATCTATCATTAGACAATATCATCGGTGAAGTATCAAAGGGAGTGTCTACTATATCTTCCCTAAGAAATCTTTGTTGTTCAATGGCTTTTGTATCACAAATAGAACCAACTAACATTGAACAAGCTTTATTAGATGAACATTGGTTGAATGCAATGCATGAGGAGTTAAATCAATTTAAAAGAAACAATGTTTGGGAATTAGTACCTAGACCATCCACTCACACACCTATTGGCACTAAATGGGTATTTAGAAATAAGTTGGATGAAAGTAGCATCATAATAAGAAATAAGGCTAGATTGGTTGCTAAAGGTTACAACCAAGAGGAAGGCATTGATTATGATGAGACTTATGCTCCTGTTGCTAGATTAGAAGCAATAAGGTTACTCCTTCCATATGCATGTATATTAGATTTTAAATTGTTTCAAATGGATGTTAAAAGTGCATTTCTCAATGGTTTTATTGATGAAGAGATATATGTTGACCAACCTCCCGGTTTTGTAGATCATCAATATCCTAACCATGTGTATAGGTTGAGAAAGACTTTATATGGACTGAAACAAGCTCCAAGATCTTGGTATGAGAGGTTGAGTAAGTTTTTGCTTGATCAGTCATTCATAAGAGGAGAAGTGGATAAGACATTGTTCATCAAAAGAAAAGACAAAGATATTCTTTTAGTACAAATTTATGTTGATGATATCATCTTTGGTTCTACTAATCATTCTTTGTGCAAGGAATTCTCAGCTAACATGCAGAAAGAATTTGAGATGTCTATGATAGGAGAACTCACCTTCTTTCTAGGATTGCAAGTCAAGCAAATGAGAAATGGAACTTTCCTTAGTCAATCAAAGTATTGCATTGAAATGTTAAAGCAATTTGACTTGGAAAGTTGTAAAGCAGCAGCAACACCAATGGCAACCTCTACATATCTAGATTCAGATGAAACTGGAAAAGTATTGAAGAATCCAAGTATAGAGGAATGATAGGATCATTGTTTTATCTCACAGCAAGCAGACCAGACATTATGCTTAGTGTTTGCTTGTGTGCTAGATATCAAGCTAATCCTAAGGAGTCTCATTTAACAGCAGTAAAAGGATCTTCAAGTACCTAAAGTCTACACCAAAAGTGGGACTTTGGTATCCAAAAGGTACAAATATCAGCTTAATAGGATTCTCTGATTCTGATTTTGCAGGATACAAGTTGGATCGAAAAAGCACAAGTGGCAGTTGTCATTTATTGGGAAGCTCCTTAATTTCTTGGCATTGCAAGAAACAATCATGTGTAGCATTGTCAACAGCTGAAGCAGAATACATATCAGCAGGGAGTTGCTGTGCACAAAGCTTGTGGCTGAAACAACAGCTCCATGATTTTGGTGTGAAGCTTCAACAAATCCCTCTTATGTGTGACAATACTAGTGCAATAAACATCTCCAAGAATCCAATCATGCATTCCAGAACAAAACATATAGAAATAAGGCACCACTTTATCAGAGATCATGTTCAGAAAGGTAACATTAGGATTGAATTTGTTGAAAGTAATAAGCAACTAGCTGATATATTTACAAAGCCTTTGGATAGAGATAGGTTCTTTACATTGAGAAATATGCTTGGTATCTTGGATGAATCTAGTGTATGTTGATATACATGACTATGCTGTTTATTTGGTGATTGAAAGATATAAATATTGCTCGATATACCTTAATTAAATTAGAGATTGAATGCTTGTTGTACTCTGCTGTATTAAGCTGCTAAAAAATGTTAAAAGCCTGCAATAATCGATTACCATTAAAAGCTAATCGATTAAATGCTCATCTGATGCTTCTGAAATTTGAATAAAGGTTGTTGTAATCGATTAAACTATCGATTTAATCGATTATTCACTACTCGAGCATTTGAGAAAACAAGTTCACACTGGAATAATCGATTAAAACGAATAATTAATCGATTACATGTACTTCTGAAGCTTTTCAAATGTTAAATCAAGACTGGAATAATCGATTACTTCATCGTATTAATCGATTATTTGGTTCATCAAAGCCTGAGAACCTTGTCTCATATTTCTTTAATCAATTATTTTAAATTTTAATCGATTACATTGTTTCTTCCACATGATAGCTGTGCAGCTGTAATCGATTACTCTATATTTTAATCGATTACTTCATGTTTGACAACTGAAAATTTGAATGAAATAATCTATTACACTACGAAATAATTGATTATTTTGATTGTTACTGCAAAATCTGACAGTTTTGAAACTGCCCAACTGCATTCAAACACGATTTGATGCAATTAAAGACCATTATGGTGCAGTTATCTGGCACAACAACTATATTTTTCGAAATTAAAACCACCCACTTGATGAAATTAGCCTATAAATAGAGGTTTTAGTGACTTGAGAAAATCACACCTAGAACCCTTCCATTTTCTCTCTCACTATTCTTGTTCTGAATGTTCTTCTCTAAGCTCTGAAATCTTTCTCTGTTCTCTCCCAAATTCGTGTATCAATAACCTTCCAAATATGTCTACTTCCAAAAGAGTCAAAACCTCCAAAAGAAAAGCTCAAGCTCAAGGCCAATCTTCCAATCCTACAACCAATAGGCTTGATCATTGGTTCTCCAATGAAGCTGATAGGATGAATTACATTCAGTTCAATGCCACAAAACTTATATGCCCCCCAAAATTTCTGAGTCTAGGATGGTTTATGAGTGAAGGTTTCCAATTTCCTCAACTACTTGAACAACAAGGGTTGAAAAAGTTTGTTGAGATGCAAGGAACTTTTTACCCTGATTTGGTGAAAGTGTTCTACACTTGCTCAAAGATCACCATGCATGGAACCATATTATCTTAAGTCAATGGAGTTGCAATGGAGATAACACCAGAAATTTGGCATGAGGTGGCTGAGATTTCTTTTGATGGTGAAAGAAGGATTGATGAGGAAGCTGATGGTTACAACAAAATGGAGACTTATAGAGGTATGTTAATTGATCCTCATATGAACCTTAGACTAAGGTTAAGCACAGGACCAATGACTCATGAGGATAGGCTCATTCACTAAATCATAACCTACATTCTTACTCCTCGATCAACCAATCATACACAAGCAACGGATGATGATCTTCAGATTGTCTATGCTTTGAAGAATGATATCAAGCTTAACTGGATCTACATAATTCAAGAGACCATGCAAAAATCCAAAAGATTGGTAAACTACCCTTTTCCATATGCTGTCTTGATTTCACGCTTTATTGACTACTTTCAAGTAGATGTGTCCAATGAAGTAGTGGACAACACAAATGCTAACAATAGCCAAATCAAGGAAAAGCACCTCACAAAGCTAGGGATGACCAAAACACCCTACGGATGGCAAATGGCTGGCCAACCTGTGCCCTTGGCTGAAGAAGAAGGTGAGGAAGGAGAAGGTCCACAACTTGGAGAAGCTGAAGAAGCTCAAGAAGAACCTGCACCATCTGTGCCTCAATATTCACAATTTGAGTCCTTGATGATTCAAAAGATGGATGCTTTGTTTTCCTTACATCATGAGCATCGTGATGAAGTTAATTCTTCATTAGATGAAATTAAGACTAGAGTGAAGAACATGGAAGACAAGATGTTTAGAGATGAATCTAGAGAGTAGATTAGTCTCTTAGGAATAGCTTTTGATGCTTATGTTTGTTTGCTTTGGTTTGCTTTGATCTTAAGTTGTTTAAGTGTGTTTGAATTTGGTTTGCTTATGTTTGAATTTGATTACGTGTACTTGTTCCATTCTTTTGATTAACGAAGCTATGTCTATTTCCTTTCTATTTGTTGCTTTGAATGTCCATTTTTGAGTTTGATATACCAAATAGGGGGAGTAGATTATAATAATGAAAAAGTAGATATAATGAAATAAATAAGTAAGGGGGAGTAGATAAATTGAAAGATGAAATGAAATTTACAAGTTTATTGAAATGACTTATGATTCAATTCAGGGGAAGCTTGTGTATTATGATTAAAACTAATATGAATGAATGCTTGAGTGATTTATCATGAACCAAGATAAAATAATGCTTGATCTTTGCAAAAGCTGAGAAATTTTTCAAATCAAACAATTTCTCATTGAAGCCAAAGAGTATGTTTCATTAATGAAGTATTTGACATGCTCAAAATCAAAAAGGGGGAGATTGTTAGATTCAAGAAGTTGAAGACAGAATCAAGGTTGATGGAAGCTATTTGGTTTTGATATTTTTACATGCCCTCTCAAATATGATGGCATTTGTATTTTTGGTTAAAGCTTGGTTCATTAAGATAAATCCTTATAATCCTCTGCAACTATTAAGTAAATCATGCATACATACATTCATACATAGGTTGATAATCATATTAGAATGTGCAAATGATTAGGACTGCATAAGTGCATCTAAACAAGCATAAAAAGATTTTACACTGTTTTAATCGATTACGTGAGTCAAATAATCGATTACCAGCTTGTTTGGATTAATAGAAATTAAGCATTTGCTTGAATTGGGAGCTTAGCCTCTTGTTGGTTCTTGATTGAAACCAAATTGATTCTTATCAAGGAAGCTTTCCTTTGTGGCGAATCCTCCTCCGACTTATCGTTCCATTTGTGGATCGTGGCGTCATTCTTAGTCATTCCTTAATCTTCTCCATTTTTCTATTTGAGTTTTAAAGCACCATTCATGGAGTCTTGAAGTTTGCAATTCCGGAAACGATCCAAACCAAGCATTCATGTCTTGGTAGTCATCATCTAGGGATAGAACAGAGAGGGGATCTCTGGTTCTAGGTCTTTTGAGAAATCTAGGGAGTAGATTTTGAGTTTTGCCTAGGAGAGGTGAAAGAGACCTTGTTGCTTGCTTGTAAAGAACTAAGATTTGTTATAGTGGAACTCTAACCTTGTTTGGGTTAGAAGTTAAACTGGATGTAGCCTTCGGGGTTGAGAGGTGAACCAGTATAAACTTGTGTGCATTTAAATTTTGGTTTATGTTTCATTGAATTCTTGAGATATTCAATTTGTGTATCATTCAAACTTTGATTTAGCACAAGAGTTAATTGATTGGTGAAGAAGATTATTTTCTAAGTTGTTTTGATCTAAGATACGATCCAAATAATTCTTCCGCTGTACATTGTTTTGTAAGAAAATTTAAAAAGGAGGCAAAAACCAATTCACCCCCCCTCTTAGTTTATTGGATTAGGTATTCATTGTATTTTCATATCTAAGAGAGAATGAGATTCTCTCACAATTGACGGTTCCTTACACACCACATCAGAATGGTGTGTCTAAGAGGGGGAACAGAACCTTACTAGACATGGTACGGTCTATGATGAGTGGTACAAAGCTCCCAAAATGATTTTGGGGATTCGCCTTATGTAACGCCCTGAAATTTTGATAAATTGAAAATAGATGTTTGATGTGATTGTTGTGTTATTTGATTATTTGATAAGTTTGGATTAGTTGAATGATTGTTGTGTAAATTTTCCTAGTGCTATTGCTTTGTGTAGATGTCAAGTTATGTGGAGTTTGTTTGAGCTGGGTTGAATTGTGTGATTCTGAGTTTTACCCGAAAACCTGTTTTAGTAAACTCACCATTCTGGATTGGTTAACCATTGTTGGGATTATCCCAATCCACGTACATAGATAAAATGCTAAAGAGGTTTAGCATGTGTTGCGAACTCGGCAAGTGTACCGTTCGTTTCAAGTAATAAAGTGAGTAAGTCAAGTATCGTCTCCACAGGGATTGAATGCAATTTTATGGTAACTTAACGTCTTAGAAATTGGAAGACAAATAATAAGTTGAGAGAATTTGTTGAGTTATATTCAAGTAGCGTAAATGAAATGACAGAAATTTAACAAGAATGTAAACAAATATTAATTTGATTTTACTACAGTGTTGAGAAATAATTGTGGTTAAGCGCAATCCCCTATGATTCATTCCTTCTATGCTTCAATTGATTATTAACTTGAATTATTTCTAATTGCTCAGCTGATGTATTCTCACATGAGTAGCTAAATCCTAATCCCTTAGTAATTTAATCCTTTGGTGAAATTAAAAACCCTAACCCCTTAGTGATTCCTTCTTAAACCAAGCATTTAGCAAACACATCCTGAAATTACTGCAACCACACATTCCTATCCCTAGGCAATGTATAAATTGTTGTTTTACTCATTTCAGAAACTAGAATCCCAATATCCCTATTGTGAATCCTAACCCTAAACATCTTAATAGAATGGCCAGTCCCAATTAAGAATAATGCAGTGAAGAACAGAATAAAACAAAGCAATTATGGTAATTCTTATTAAAACCAATCAAGACATAGAGGAGTTCTCATAGGTTCATGGCTCAACCACAATACAAGAATTTAGCCAAGCATACTCAGAACTTGGATCACTTCCATAACTAACATGTTCCTAGAGAGAAATTACCAGAGGAAAAGAAAAGATTACACAGAGTTGTTATTCTGCAATTCCTCAATGCTTCCAATCTTCTACCAAGGTTCTTCAATGGCTTCTTCTGCTGAAAAGCTTCAAGAGGTTCAGTAAAAGCCCTCTCTTTGTGGCCCAGAGGTCTCCTTTTATCCCTCATACGTTCTAGGTTTAATTTCAATAATGAGGAACTGTTCCCCAAGCTAAATCAGTGTCAAATCTTTTAATTCAGGAAATATCGAGCTTGTGGCGCGACTAGCGTGGAGTCCCACGCTGATCGCGTGGGGTGTGCGAATTGATTAAGCTGTTCTGGAACTCTGGCACTAATGGCGTGAAGTACCACGCTGATAGCGTGGGTCATTTGAACTGAAGGCTTGAGTTTGATATCATGGCGATACTCGCATGAATGGCCACGCTAATAGTGTGGCTTGTTCGAGCTGAGAGGTTAACCTTTGGTAGTCCCACGCTACTCGCGTGGATGGCCACACTAATAGCGTGGTTAATTCGAGTTGGCAATTTGGTTTTTAGCATCTAGCGCAACTGGCATGGTGGTTGGCACTACTCGCGTGGACTCTTCGAACTGAATATTTGATCTTTACCCTCTGACCTGATCGCGCGGGAGTCCACGCGATTAGCGTGGCTTGTTCGAGAGCACTAGCTTGCTCTTTTTGCTTCTTTTCCTCTCTTGTTGGTTCCTAAATGACAAAATAGCTAAGAAATTAAATTAATATGCAATTAAATAATAATTTACCAAATCCTAATCTAATTTACTCAGTCTTAAACAACTTATTAATCAATTAATCCTAAAAACTACTATATGTTGGAAGCATATCAAATAATTCCCAGATTTATATATTGTTGTCCTCAGCAATAAACAGAGTTTCTATTCGGAAAGTAAGTTTCAACAATCAAGCGTAAATTCGCAATTAACACTCTTAGAATCATAATGCTAAGTATAATCAATTTCCAATCAAGGTTTCAATAACACTTTCAATTCTATCAACTGCAAGAGTTTCACTTGAGTCTTCCTTACCAAGATGTGTGTATTTCACTCAACACTCAAGTGTATAAGGTTTATTAATACTCACTCATCCCAACACAGTGATAGCACTACCATAAGCTTGATCATATTCTCGAGTTCCTAAAAATAAGAAACATAAATGCATGCACAACTGATCAAAAGGTCTTTATAAGGTTGTAACTTGGCCTGGTTTAAGGGTAGGAAAGTTTTGGATAGTGGCTAAAATTGAGATTGGATTTTGTTAGAATTAATCAAGTTCACTTAGCCAGTTTATCACTCTTTATTCTCTGATTTTTCTTCTGCAAAACATTGTAACATAGCAAGTGGGATGGTAAGAAAATATATTTAGATCCACCAGCTGGTATTTCCGACTTGTTATTTCCCAACTGAATTCTTCACTAGATTTGGTTTTTGCCAGATCTGTTCTGTTGGCATTTCACTTTCAAACCAGAATTGTTTTCTTGGGTAACTTTGTCTTTCCTCTTACCTTTCCTTATTTCCCATATTCCATGGTCTTGGTTCTAATTCTTTCTTCCTCCAATCTCAAGTAGGGTGGTCAAGGAATATGTTTCAATTGTCAGGTGTATGAATAAAAAGGTTTAGGCTCAAAAGGTTTGACAATGGAAGATTGAAGGTGAGTCAATTTGGCCCTGTCTTAAAAGAATAGATTGCCTTAATCATATCAGAATATACATGCATCTAGAGAAACAAATCAAGTTCTAGAGTACTTACCAAGGTGAGGCCTCTCTGAAAGAATTTTGTACTGTATGGCTCAATCCTCACAGGTTATGGACTCAAGTTAGCCTCTGTTAACTTCATATCAAGCGTCATTTCAACTTCAACATGAATATCAATATACAAATAATCATAATTCAATCATGCTTCATGCAAGCCATGCCATATTTCATCTCACTCAAGCTTCCTAACAGAAATTCTAATTCATCATTGACTTCACAATTTTGCTTCTGAGATGTATAAGATAAGCTTCTAACACGTTATTCAAAAATTTAAACCCTTATAAATTTTAGCAAAACACATAAATTTTCTGTTAGACATCTTTTGTCTCTTGAATGTGATTCGTCAAATAAATAATGCGTATGCGCCCATTCCCAGATTTAGAAAATTGTTGTTTCCAGCAACAACTAACAAGGATCGTGTGCTCACTCACGTAATCATTATTTGGAGAATCGCAACCAAAATGAAACATTGATTCATACAGAAGACATTCACATCAAATTATTTATGCATCAATTATCACGAATTTATCAAGTATATAATGTGTATTGTAGTAATGTAAATGGTATGGAAAATGAAAAACAAGAAATAGAAAATCAAAAAGAATCATGTGAATCACTCCTCGCCCTCTATCGTGGCGTCCTCAGTAGCCTGAGATGGACTAGGGTGGTCCGCTGCTGGCTCTACAGGGCTGGATGGTCCTGGAGGGGTCAGAGCTGCGGGTGGTGGTGATTTGGGATCCACGGGTGGCTGGGAAGCTGGCGGTGTGGGAGTGAAATGATACTGGTAGGAGGAGAAATCGATGCTACGCTCTCTGCATAAGTCTTCCATCAGCCGGACCTGATACTCCAGCAGGCGAGTCTGGTGCTCTATCAGGGCTCACAAAGAAATCTGCTGCTGGGGGTCATCCTCTAGAATAGATATCTACTGTGCAGACTGCTGAGACGGAGGAGACTGAGGTGGATCATGCTGTGCAGGTGCATCTGGGCCCGGTGATGGAGGAGGCTGAGGTGGTGCTCCACGAGGACTGCGAGCTGCTAATTCCTCTGGAGAGAGCTTTGAAGCTCGAATCAACTGCTCCTCTGCTGCGCTCTCCATCGCATCTGTGTATGTCTTCGGAGTCATGACGGAGGCGGTCCTGATGTCCATGGGCTCATCATCTGGGATCTGAACTCCAGCACGACGGCAGAGATGAAGAATGAGAGAGGGGTGAGCAAGCCAGGACTTACTGCTGGCGTCCTAAATCATGTGGAGAATCCTTTTAGAAAGGATATAGGAGATGTTGAGATTCTCCTCCCCACGTAACACATATAACAGTGTCGCCCTTTCCAGATTCACATCAGTCATATTCCTAGAAGGGATGACTGTGTGGTTAATGAATTGGTGCCAGAAAGCTGCGTCTCCGACTAAGTCATGTTTCCTCAGCTTCTCTAGCACATAGTCGAGGCCCGGCTTGGTCTTCCAAGCTGTGTATAGCCCAGTGATCCCATATCGGATTTGGTCAGCTAGTTGGGGCATCTCATCTCGGTACAGCTTGGTGAAGACATCGGGCTGCATGCTGAGGAAGATGTGGCCAAACTCACAGCGGGAGAAAGGGGAGTAGGCGGTGTCCAGGAACTTCTCTATGGTCTCGTCGTCAAATGGGACCTGGACACCCCTCACCCAGCTAAGTCGCCTCTCCGCCACTGTCGCTGGGTCGACATTAGCCAGAAACTCCTTCAGTAGTGAACTGGAGCTCAGCTCGGGGAAGCTGACTAGTCTCTCCCATCTCCGTTGGGTAATAACCTCTCTGACCGGAGAGTCTTCCGGAAGCGATTCCCACATAATCTTCTTCTCTGGAATGATATTCTTGGGTAAATACCAAGAGTCAAACCGTTCCTGGCACTCCAATGTGCGGAATCTAGCTTCATCAAACTGAGTAACCTGGGCCCTCTTGCTACTAGCGGCCTCAGGTGCTTTCCTCTTCCTCTTAGCTATCTGTTCACCCTGAAAATCAGAAAGTATCCAAGATACAATTATAAATATATACTAGATTTGCTAATTCCCAGATTTAGTCTCTGCAAGTCACTGACATATCGCATTCCTATCCCTACATTTTACTCAGAACAAAACAATCACTAATGCATGAGAACTTATCACATTTTTAGACAAGAATTCAATTTACAAGTATGAACAGTTCAGAAATTCAAGACCTAAGCCACAAAATTAATTCATCCCAAATTGATAGAGGAAAGCACTGCCTAACATCAACAAGCATCATACAATTATATCTCAACTAATGTAGCAATTCAAAGCACTGACCACACCATATATGATCAATCTGATTTCCCTCAATCTGCAAGTGCAATCTCAAATAAATTATGATATAATCATTAGCAGATCCAATCTCAATCAACATGGTAATTCAAAGCACTATCCCTAAGTGGAACTGAGAATATGACTAATATAGAACTCATATCTTGGCAATTCAAATCCACATTCACAATACATAATTTCCAGATCAACTGAATTCCCAAATTTAATTTCAGATCATCAAAACACAATCAAACCAATTTAACCCAGCATCCCAAATTCAACATTATTATGTTGCATGAAAACAATGACTTGAAGATTTCCAGATTACCAAATCATCTCAACTAAAGTAGTGTTAAACCAGCATTCACACTGAAGGTTCATGTTTACAATTTCTTCAAGTCAATGTTCAATAAGCAATTCCAATCAATGTTTCTGGACTCAGAGAGGACCAATCAATGTCAAGCAATTCCAAATTAAGTGAATCATAAGATGATAACCCAATCAACATGTATACCGTAATAATCATTCATGTAATCGATTCCTAACTCACTTGTGTCTGAAAGAGAAACAATACTCACCAAGCACAGGTATGCGTATTCACAGTAAAATTGCTAAACCATACTTGAGTTGTATCAAACTCAACAATATCAGGCACATATACTTAACCACAATTTAATCAAAGCTATACTAACACCTACTTAGTCGTCATGCATTCCAGTTCACCAATGAATAGGTACACCAAACCTTACAATCTCAACACAATGATATCACATAAAAGCATATCTGGTCATTGACACAAAATTCAGACTTTGCACTGGCATCCTAATCAATATTTAATTAGGCACAGGAAGCTTATACCAATCAAAATTTCCTAGATTTATTTGGCAAACTATGTCCCTATTCATATTAAGTATGGTTATGCTTCATTATCAGTCAATGCGGTCATCAACACACCAATTATAGTTCACATTTCAATCCAAAGGTATCATTATGTATGATTGACTAAGCCTACATGTTCTTGCTACCAATCACACCATCATAACAGAATCTTAGTTTTGGTCAATATCAAACAATCATGTAGAAGAAGTCATTCCATAAGTTAAAGCAGAAACTACATCATTGGTGCCAAGCTTAATCTAATGGAACCAAGCATCAAACATCACCAAGAATTGCTATGGAAAACATAAAACAACCCATTCAAGCAACTAAGACAATACCCTAACTATTAAACTACTAACTCAAGCATTGCATAGAAATAAGCTTCAGGAATCAAATCAAACATAACATATACAGGGCTGGCGCGACTCGCGCCATTACCGTGCTAATTGCGTGGCATCGCGATTCCACCATTGGAGCTTTGCAACTCAGGTGTCCAAACTCAATTCTTTGTGCCTTTTTAATGCAATGTATATTCATAAAGTTAGAACACTGACCTTATCGCCTGCCATTGCTGTGAGTGGAGTGAAGACGAAGGGAATGCACCAAGAATTTGAAGTTTTGCAGAAATGGGGAATGAAGATGCTGGTTCTCAGGGATTTTATAACCCAGAACAGGGATTTAGGGCTTGATGGTGGCTAAAATTCGAATGGGATTGAAAGGAAATGGAGAGGAATCAGGAGAAATCAAGAGAAAATTGGGGAGGAGGACAAAGGGGCGCGAATTCGATTTCTGAAAAACCTTTTTAAAAACTGAACTGAGGGTCACGCGCGGATCACGCCACATACAGGGCTAACCGCGTGGATTAATAACACAGGGACAATTGGTTTGAAATGATGGCACGACTCGCGCCATAATCCACGGGATTAGCGTGAAATGATGCAAAAGGGTCATCTGATTTCGAACAACTGGCGCAATTAGCGCCAGGTCTCACGCTGTTAGCGTGAAGACTTGAATCAAGACCCTGAGATTCGAATGGATGGCGCGAATAAGCCACAGTTCACGCTATCAACGTGAAAGCACTAATTTTGTCCCCTGGGTTCGAATAAGTGGCGTGAGTAGCGTGGGATGCCATGCGATCAGCACCATAGATGAAGCAGTGACCTTTGGATTTGCACAACTGGCGCGATTAGCGCCAGATCTCACGCTGTTAGCGTGAATGTTGTAATTGAGGCTTGGTGGACTCGAATTAGCGGCGCGATTAGCGCCATTCTCCACGCGAATCGCGTGAGATGTTTGAATGCTCTACAATGCTTTTTATATGCTTTTTATCAATTTTAAATCCTAAGCTAAGCCAATTGTACACATAACAACCTAAAATAGAGAAACTAAAATGCAAATTAACACTGAAAATAAACCATGCAGTTAACTAATTAACAGTAATAAAAAATAATCGAAATTGAATGATTATAACTAGGCAGAAAATTCTAACTGAATTAAAACTTGCAGAAATTGAAATTAACAAAATTAAATGCTTGGATTGCCTTCCAAGTAGCGCTTGTTTAATGTCATGAGCTTGACGGACAACTGTTAGTCATCCAATGAATTTAGTGGAATGGAAACTGCATTTCTATCCACTTCCTCTCCAAAATAAGGCTTCAATCTACATCCATTCACTTTGAATGACATGTCATTATCTAAGGGAGAAATTTCTACTGTTCCATAGGGGTAAACCTTGCACACTAAAAATGGACCAGACCAACGGGATTTTAACTTACCTGGAAACAGTCTCAGGAGAGAATTATAAAGCAAAACCTATTGTCCTGGTTCAAATTCTTTGGGGTGGATCTTGTTGTCATGCCACTTCTTTGTTTTCTCTTTATATATCCTGGCATTCTCATATGCAGCTAACCTGAACTCATCTAACTCATTTAATTGCAACAAACGTTTCTCATTAGATTTATAGAGTTCAAAATTTAAGAATTTAGTTGCCCACAAAGCTTTATTTTCTAACTCAATTGGAAGATGGCAGGACTTACCGTACACAAGTTGAAATGGAGACATACCTATAGGTGTTTTAAATGCAGTCTGGTATGCCCACTATGCATCATCTAGCTTCTTAGCCAAATCTTTCCTAGAACATCCAACAGTCTTTTCTAAAATTCTTTTAAGTTCTTGGTTAGAAATTTCTACCTGACCGCTGGTTTGAGGATGATATGGTGTGGCAACTCTGTGGTTGACTCCATATTTGGCAAGTAAGCTATCAAAATATTTATTGCAAAAGTGGGTACCTCCATCACTGATTATGGCTCTCGGCACTCCAAAGCGGGTAAAGATATTCTTCGCAAGAATGAGACCACCACCTTCGCATCATTGGTTGGCAAAGCGACAACTTCCACCCATTTAGACACATAGTCTACTGCAACCAAGATATATTGATTGGAGTATGATTTAGGGAAAGGTCCCATAAAATCAATCCCCCATACATCAAACGTCTTAACTTCTTGGATGTTGTTCAGTGGCATTTCATCTTTACGAGAAATATTTCCCGTCCTCTGACAATTATCGCATTTTTCCACAAAATCTCTTGCATCCTTAAATAATGTTGGCCAATAATAACTGCACTGCAAGACTTTTTGTGCTATTCTATTCCCTCCAAAGTGACCTCCATAATCCGAAGCATGGCAATGCCAAAGGATTTTTGGTGCCTCGGACTCAGTTACACATCTGCGAATTACCCCATCTGTAACGCCTCCTTTTACTCTCTCATGTTCGATTGATTTTAGATAAAATCTCGTTTCCTCTTTGTATTAAAATTATCTTATTTATAAATTTCACGGAAAATTTTTTCGCTTTGCTTGCAAGTTCTCCTAGTCGTCCCTACCATAAACGAATTCTCTCTCTTCACGATTTTTACAATTCATTCGTAACATAAATGATACTCCCTCACCACAGTTTATTTATAATAAGAATAAAGCACAGTCCAGCAATACAGTCCAAAGTATAGTTCATTATACAGTCCCAAATACATGCCAACATAAATATACAACCAATTTAAATCTAGTACAACTTATCAATACATCTTCATCATCTTCTCTTCATAGTCATCCACTGCTTTACTGTTTCTCTGCTCGCCCAAAATACATTGGGGTCATCACAGGTGTCAACCACAGACACAAACATAGGGTAAGTTTATGACAAACACAGTTTGAATAAAACATATATAAACACAGAGGGATAAAACCTTAATTATAAAAAGAACACATAATACATACAGTATTCAAAATAACTTACACATACTCATCATGTGATGCATGAGATGCATGCTCATCTTTTAATATGATGCATGACTGAGATCTCAGGTTATCAACAATTTCTCAACATATGGTACCATAATCAAAATAGTTCCACCCACTCTAGTGAAACCTCCCTCCACTCTGAGGGGTTATAGTCAAAATAGTTCCACCCACTCTAGTGAAACCTCCCTCCACTCTGAGGGGTTA
>QARZ01041040.1:144254-164689 GCA_013407115.1 Glycine latifolia
AAGGGTACCATAGTCAACATAGTTTCACCTACTCTAGTGAAACCTCCCTCCACTCTGAGGGGTTAAATGCAAATGAAATATGCCATGGCTTGCTTTTATTTTTTTATTTACTCTTCACCATTACTTTATTTCTCAGTTTCTCATATCACATACACCTCAAAGCTCAATATTTTTGACAACTCATGGCATATGCTTTTTAAATAACCCATAAAGCTTCTTTCAATCATCACATAAAGCTTTACATAACATCTTAGTATACAACCATAGTTCAACTCCATAAATTCTTCACAGATAAGTCATAGTTCATCAGACACATGGTAGATTCCATAGGAAACACTCAGCAACACATGAAATAATACATAACCTTTGTTAAAGCAACCAACCATATAAATATAATTCAAATTCAACAACAAGGATTCAAGCTAAACATTCTTAAACATATTTTATCCATTGTGACAAACTATCAAACACATGGTGTGCAAGCTTGAAATCATAGAATTCTTTAAAGAAAGCTACTTAAACTTTAATCTTTATAAAGTTCAACATAATTTCTATAAATAAACATGTTTCCACATAATTCTAGTCATAAAATAGACATGTTTCAAGAATTTACAAAACACTTTTAATTGGAACCTACAAACTCTAGTAGAACATAAAACACTTCGTTTTTAGTAAAATATTTCATTAGCCAATTGTTTTTCTTCTAAAATAGCCATAATACCTATAATTCTAAATACCATTCATTCCTTCATTAAGTTAAGCTCTAATTATTTATACATCAATTATTCTTTAACCTAAGACCAAGTCACTTAATCAAGTAATCATGTATCTAGCAATTCTTAATTCTTTGAGGCATTTCATCAAACACCTAGAATACAAGACATGATTCTCTATGGAAACAACTAAGAAGCTTAATATTCAAACATAGTTCATCATAAACTTCCCCATACCTTGCTTTCCTTAAGCTTTTAGACAGCTTCATTCCTTTGAAATTGAATAATCCTTGCTCCTAGGGTTATTAGTGCTTCATGTGAGGTTTCCAAGGGTGTAGACCTTTGCTTTGGTTTAGGTAAAAGGTAGAATTAGAAAGAAATGGAATGGAAAAGCTTTGGAGTGGCTTAGGACAGCCCAAATTTCGTTCCTACTCCTATTTATAAGGTGATAATGCTTGATTTTTATTGCAAATATCCTTAAGGTAATGATGGCTAGCTTTCTACATGGACAAATCCTAATGGCTATTGATTTCTAACCATCCAAGTGTCTTTATTCTTGATTTTTCTCAAGGTTTCTTCATTCTTCTTGATGGTACACGTGCCAAAGCTTACTTGAAGAGCAAGTGTCACTAATTCACGTGGACTAGCCAAGCTTTTAAGGGAATTTCGTGCTTTCTTCATTTCTTGAATTTTCCCAAAACCCGTTTTACTAAAATACTTATTCTGGATTTGTTAACCGTTGGATCTTCTTAAAATTTTAAAGTTATAATTCTATCTCACATATGTAAATCTTGACCGTTGGGATCTTTGAAATAATGTCTCAAAATGTCTATGGGTCCAAAGAAGTCAAGAGGAAGTTTACTTCAAAAAATCTTCTTAATTCATTATTACCTTACTTTACAAATGGATCAATGGCATGTATCCTAGCCTTTTAAGCATCCATGTGTCCATTCTTGAAGTTTCTTAGAGTTTTCCTCCATTGATCTTGCATCATACGGCCAAGGCTTTATTTAGAAATCCAAATAAATCCAGCTTTCCTTTGCTACCTATAATAGCTAGATTCTAATTTCCTATTGGTCCATTTTGCCTTGAATGATTAAAATTACTAAACCAATTCATTTAGAACACTTATTCCTCCCACAATTAAGAGAAACTCCTATAGATTATATCCATCCTTTTCTTATAATTTTCTGATGTCTGAGGTAGTCTAGATTAAGCTCTTTTCAAAATATCTTCTAAAATTCTTAGAAATTACTGTTTATGGTTCTTTGCCACCAATTATGTTGATAATTTGTTATCTAAAAGTATTTTATCCAATATTCAGGTTTTCACAAATTTCTAAATTTTTATTTTGGTCATTTTTGACCTAAAGGGTATTTTGGTAATTTTCACTACTCACCTTAGGGGTATAATCGTCATTTCTAAAAATTTTCAAAGTATCTCTGTAATTGTTGCCTTAAAAGTTTTCTTGGTCATTTCCAAAGCATCCAAGGGTATTTATAAGATTTCTTCCTTAAAATATCTTACTAAAGTATCTAGGGGCATTTTAGTCATTTCCAAAATATTCAGGGGTATTTTCGTCATTTCCCCTGTATCCTTTTATAATGCTTCTTAATTAACATTTTACCTAAATAATTGACTGTGATTCCACAAATTTTGGGGTGTTACACCATCAGTACATTGAAAATAAAGAAAGGGGTTGTCCCACAAATACCTCTTTGAATCATGGAGAAACTTCTTTTTCTGTTGCCAATTTAATTCTTCAGGTATTACACCTACAGCTTTGTAGTTAGCCATATCTGCAAACCATGGGCTGACTTAGATTGCCATCACTCCTTCATCAGGAAAATACTCATTGATTTCTACTTCTGGGCCATCTTGTAACTTTTTGTCTTCAATTCTTGACAAGTGATCAGCTACCTTGTTTTCCACTCCAGCTTTATCTTTGATTTCTAAATCGAACTCCTGAAACAAAAGCATCCAACGCAGCAAGCGGGGCTTTGCGTCTTGCTTATTCATTAAAAATTTAAGAGCTGCATGGTCAGTGTAAACAATCACTTTAGAACCAATCAAGTAGGACCTAAATATCCATGCATTTCGTATGTTTTGATGGTTATTTGTTGGATCTAGAAATCAAGCCAAGATGAAAGGCAAAAGTGTCATTTTTGAAGAATTTTAGAGTGCCACTCGCCCAGGCTAGCAATTAGCTCGCCTGGGCTAGTGAGATTACTTAAGCCTTAAGTAACCAGCTCGCTTAGGCGAGTGATAGCTCGCCTAGGAGAGTTACATTACTTCAAGTTGAAGTAACCAACTCGCTTGGGCGAGTATAGCTAGCGTGGGCGAGTTTGTCTAACACCTCTTGCACCATTTCATTTAAACACGATGCAAGAGGCAGAGGAAATTAGTGCAAAAAACTAGAAAATGCAAAAATAGAGAGGAAGAAGAAAGGCAAGGAGAAAGTAGAGACAAAAGGAAGCTGATATCACAAAGAAGTGACCAGGGATCACTTCCTTCATCATGTCTTATGTTGATCTTGTCCTCTACACAATGATCGGCTAGTTTCTCCAAAGGATTGGAAGTAATCTTCGTACCCTTATGTATCTCTTGAATCTTTTCTACTCATTACTAGTGATTTCATTCTGTTTGTAATGCTTGATTCTACTTGATCACTAGTTTCATGAAATTGGATTCTAAGTTTGACTGGAAAGTGCTCTTAGAATTTGAACTAAATTATTTTACTCTTTACATTACATTGCTAGGAATAAGGCATAACATTTTGATTACAAATAACACAAGATTATGATTTTAATACTGGGATATTTATTTCATATGCGAGGATCGATATTCGGTAAATATCTTTAGGATTCTCAAATTCGAGGGATCGATTCGAGATGAATTAATGTGTGTATCAGTAATGTTAGAAAATGATTTATATGTATTTATATTAATTGGATACTGAGGGTATGGACGTGAAATCCAATCCTACATTTCTCTTTAATTAATTAAATTCATTTTACTTGTTTTTGTAATTTTTTGTATTTCTGACACACTAATTTTGTTATTTCCGTTATTTTTATTAAACCTTGAAACTTGGATTGAATTTATTGTACATAATTATTGAACTACTTACTTTTATCTGGAAAAACTGAGTAACTCTAGTCCCTATTAGACAATCTCTTTTATAAAATTTGTAATCTGGGACGAATTGGTAGACTTGCCAATAGTCTAACACATATCATGTTATAGTCATTCCTAAAAAAAACAAATTCCAAGATATAGCAAGTGTAACACCCTGAAATTTCGAGTTTTAGAGATAGATGTTTGATGTGTGTTATGTTGCTTGATTGTTGGATTAATTTCATTAAAATTGCTGATTGTCGTGTTTCTGCCTTGGAATGCGTGTTTGCTGATGGATATGTTAAGTCAACTTTGTTAGTCTGTGGTTGTTGTCTGTGCACGCATAATGAACATGTCCTGTCAGCGAGGTATATAAAGCATCAGAGTGATGCTGCAGAAGCATGTTTCTTTCTTTCTTTTTTGCGCTTTCCGCTCCCTTTCTCTTTACACTTACCCACACCCTGAAACCACTCCTTCTGACCACTCTGAAACACCCTCAACCACCTAGAACAATCATTGCTTGCAACGAAACCCCTATGCCCAGAGAAACCTCGTAAAGTTCGAAGAGAATAGAGCCCAACCTTTTCCTTCTCGGCTTCCGTGAGGACGTTGCGTTCGGGCAAGCTCACGCCTAAGAAGATCGTGTTACAGCACCGTTGGACTATGTGAAAAGGACTTTGGGTTAGGTAAGGGAGAGTTTATTATGTTAATAACAGCCTTAGCTACCATAGTTGGGGGCCAGGGAGTCCAACTATGAAGATATCTGCATGTCCCTATTGTGTGCTATTTTTCCAGAAAAACTATGTCTTGTAATGAATGGAATGTGAAATGTTTATGTTTGATGGTGTTCTTGTGTGAAGATTTTGATGTTGGAAGAACTCACTGTTTGTGAAGTTGGTGTTTGTTGATGAGGACTACCATAACACCTTGTTAGTGGTGTGTTGTGGAGGTGCCGGCTGTCGGGTTTAGGTATGCCGGGTAGAGCTTGTTAAGTAGCATATACCTGCGGGATGTAACTTAGTAGTCCTTCTTGGCAGATGCCAATGTCCCGAGTCCAGGGACTCATTCTGACAACCAAGGGATGGGTCTGCCAAGTTGTAGTGTCTAGTGCGGCTTATCATTTCCTTTCTTTGAGAGAGAGCTACCGGGTTCCTTACTCGGTAGAGCTCATTTCTCCTTTCTTTGAGAGTTACTGAGTACCTTACTCGGATGAGCTCATTTCCTTTCTTTGAGAGAGATACTGGGTTTCCTTTTTGTTTGAGCTCGTGTCCTTCCTTTGAAAAAGCCTACCTTGTACCATCTGACATTCATAACCCGGACAACCTTATGTAAGTTCATGGTAGTAATATAATCGAAATTCTTACCTGTTGTATCAAGTAAGTGCTATCTGTTTTAATCGATTACAAACGCTTATGTAATCGATTGCATAGTGCTGAGTCCACCCTTGTCCGCCCTTGTTCAGGTTCATACCTCATAATCATATGGTATTTAGGTGCCAACCCGGACACCCAATACTTTACACCGGCTCCCTAGTCTATGTTGTGTTATTATTGATGTGTATGTAATGAATATTATATATATATATATATATATATATATATATATATATATGTATGTATGTATGTATGTATGTATGTATGTATATATATATATATATAATAATGCTGGAACAGTGAAGGTTGGTTTATGAGATAATGATATGTGCATTGATGGTGCCCATGATTATTAAATGCAGGTGGATATACATAGATACCCACGGGGGTGTATGGCGAGTTACCCTAGCCAGGAAGGAATTGTTCTTGGCCGGGTCATACATTGATGATGTAGTGGTGATATGCTATGTATAGACACATGAGATGCCGGGACCGGGTATATAACCTTGCAAGGACCACGATCAATGCATTGATGAGCCCATGTTGGGGTGATATCTGTGTACATGAGGGGTGCATGGCAGGTCACCCTTGTGAGGAAGGAGTTGTTCCTGGTCGGGTCATGCATTGATGATGCCATGTGACATACTACATTTGCACGACGAAAATAGGATGATTGGCTGTAGGGTACCGGGGGGCCACGTCTGTTTGGAACTCCTTCTAACACCCATGGTTGATCACCACTGGGGGTGAGCAGCCTATGCACGACAGAGTGACCCTGACAAGCTACTGCATCATCTGACCACCAAGATGGACTATTTCCGGGATGGTACCACATTGCATACTAAGAGATGAGTCAAAAGCATGCATTATGCTAGGCATTATAAGTTGACTTGTGGAATGTTTTTAGATGACTGTCCATGTTGATTGCATGATGAAATACTTGGATATTGTGATGTTTGGATTGCCTTTCTTAACTAATATCATCTGTTGCTTGTTGTTTTACATGATAAACTCACCCTTGCTTTGTTGTACCATGTGGTTTGGTACCTGTGATGATCACGAACTGTGTTCGTGTGAGCAGACGGACAGCAGTAGGTGACTTGGAAGAGGACCTCTTTTTGGTTGGAGTCGCCGAGTTGCCGGGATGACGATGAATCAGATCCCGGCCAAGAGTTGTGTTTTGATAATTTACTCTCCGTTGTTTAATCTCTTGCTTCTTTTGAAAAAAAAAACTTATACATTTTAGACATGGTTAATTGTACCTACAACTAAACCACGTTTTGTATGTATATGTATCTGAGATATCTCAGGTGTACCTTATTCACGTATTTACTTCATGATGATGATTATTATGTGCTCGCGAAGGAAAAATTTACTACCGTTTTCATAATCAAATTAAAGGGATTCTGTTTTTTATTAAAACTTCTTAATGGGGTGATTAAGAGTTAGCAATACAGTAGCGACGAGGCGGGTTGTTACAACGAGCTTTTGTATTTAGCTCCATTATAGCAAGGTCTACATCTGTTCTTTCTACATTTTGTCTAGGAATGGGTATGTCTTCATTTTGAAATGATCAGCTAGAGTCTGTATTGAGTGAAGTGTTGGCTATTTTTGGTATGGCTAGAATTTTAGTTGCCGAGGTTTCATCCAAGATGTGATATTTATTTGTGCTTAGGGGTGTAATTGAAAACAAGGATGAACACACACACTAAACCAAGAGGGAGGGTGAATTGGTTTAAACTTCAGACTTTTAAAACTTTGTGCAATCCACGGTGGAATTTAGATCGCATCACAAATATTGCTTGGTAAAAACTACAGTTTTTAATCAATGAAGACTCACCCTTCACCCTATACAATTTCAGAAACTTTTTCTGTTGATCTTGAAAGAGATAAACCATAAGACAAGTTAGATACAGATAACAAGATTCAGAAACAAGTTTAACACAAGATCTATACTGGTTCACCCCTCAAAAGAGAAGCTACATCCAGTGTCTTCTAATTAAAACTAGGTTAGAGTTCTACTAAATCAAATCTGTTCTTTACAAGCTATTACTAGTGATTACCTTTATCAAACCTAGATAAAGAATCTGAAATCTAACACCTTATTAGACTTCTAATTACAAAGAACCTGAGAACCCTATTCAGTTATTTCCCTCTAGAGAACACTACTCTAGAAAGCTTGAAAGAAAACTATTTGATCTTAGCCTTACAAAAATTTAAAAGATACAAAACATTTCACAAGGAAAGTTCAAGAGAGATACAACCTGTGATCCTCAATGGATAAATGAACGAATGTTACTAATCAATTCCAGGTTGCATAAAAGCACATGATCAAAATCAACTCTCTTGAAGTTCTTTTGAAGAACCTTGTTTAAAACATCATCATCAATGAAGCATGTAATCTTTTGGTTTCAAACAAGAAATGTATCACTCAGAAAATCTATTTCTTGAACCTTTGAAAGCTTAGAAAGTATTGGGTAATTCGTAAACTTTGATTGTATGTTGTATCTCAAAAGCACAGACCCAATAGCTTTAAATAGAAAATAGATTTAACAGAATGTAATTTATTAATACGTAAGTGTAATCGATTATTTTACATAAAGTAATCGATTAATACGCTAGGTAATCAATTAAATCGTGACGTAATCGATTAAATCAGTCTGTCTCAGTTTATGAAATAAACCTTTGTAATCGATTACAGATGAGTGGTAATCGATTAAGGTAGTCAGGCATGTTCTTCATTTTGTGTTATGTAATCGATTACGATTTGCTTGTAATCGATTAAAATGTTCTTCATGGCTTTTTAGCAGATAACACAAGTTGGTAATCGATTACTTATTGCTTGTAATCGATTAAGGCAGTGCACATTCTGATTTTTCAAAACCTAAGCCATGAGAAACTCCTTTCCAAATGAAAACATGAAATCTTATATGCTTTTCTTAAACCATGAATGCATGTATGTGAATATGCTTATGCAATGCAAGGATCACAAGGCATGCTTCTTAAACAACTAGACAAATTACAAATGCCTTCAATTTGATTGGCATGTAAAAAGCTAAAACTCTAAAGCAACAACTTCATCCTTGCCTCTTCTTCCAGCCCCCCGTATATCCAACAGTAATGGGTGTAATAAGGTTCTCAGGATGGCCGATCCCTTTGCCCTTTATCCCTCATCTTGCTAAAGTTAGGCTTGTCGACCTCCTTCTTGGTTGAGGTATCCTTGGCTTAAACTTGGTTCATGTACTTGGCCAATTCCTCCATCTGCATGTACTTGGTTCCTCTTCACTACAGCTCATCCATGACAGATATGAGTTTCTTGCAAAAGTTGTTCACATAGGGTCCCAACCTAAGTGTTGTTACCAAGTGGTGTATGACAACTGCTGAGTCTAGGTTTCGGATATTCAAAGCTATCTTTCTGAAGCGTTCCATGAAAATCTGAAACAGTTCTTTCTTCTCCTGTTGTATGTTGACCAAAGCCACCGATGTTAGGTGATGAGGCTTACTAGTTGCAAATTTTTGCAGTCCAAATCAAGCTGCCAATGTATCAAATGAGTTTATGATATTGCGGGGCAGACGAGTGAACCAATGAAGGGCCTGCCTCTTCAAGGATGTGGGGAACACTTGACATAGGACATCATCAATAGTGTATAGGCTGACTTGGGGTGTGTGTGTTTGAAGGGAGGGTAGCTTCAATGATGCCAAGAATGAAGGGGTTCTTGAATTGTTGTAGTTGGTTCCCTAACATGTTAATGAATTGGGGTGTGTGTGTTGTTGAACACTAACATTGGTGGTCTTTGGCATCTCAAAAGTCGTTGATTTTACCTTCGCTTCAGTGGGTGTTTTATTTTCAGGTCATTAGGACTGGTTACCCTTTTGCAATTGTTCATTCTCATGCCGAAGAGCCATGACCTCTTCAACATGATGTCTGAGAACATCCAATACTTGCACTTGCAGCCACTTCACCATTGAGGATAAGTAGGTCTGATTCTCCATGTGTGATTTTTCTTGCTGAAGATTCCCATGTTGCTCTATTGTTTTATTCGTTCCAGTTTGTGTAATTGCCATAATTTTTGGGGTTGGGGACTATATTACACGAGCCCGACGGTGGGCGCCAAAATGTTCTTGTCACAATATGACCAGACACTACTCTTTGTGTCGAAGGGTCCTTGCTGCTCCTCTTTCTTCTTTACTTTGTTCAAATGCTATGATTCAAAAAGGGGAAGTACTTGCAAAAGGTACTTCGATGCTCAAGTAAGGGTTCGGCCTAGAGCAATAAGTACGACTAATAAATGCACATTCAATGAACAATGATTTTTACCTAGGGTTCCTAACCTTTTTATACCAACCTTGTTGGGCATATGTGCATTGATTACCATCTAGCTAATTCATCCTCTAAGTAAGATTAGGTTCCCTAATCTCATGATTATTAGTAAATATGATCATTGCCTCATGTGGGTTCGAATAGGTACACTAAGACCTTAGAGTCATACCTATCTAACATGTTGCTTTTGCCTCTTGTGGGATTGGATAGGTATTTAGTGTCCTATCCAGTATAATTTTGAATTTATATATTAACAATAGATAATGATTTCTAAGCTCTTATATTCAAAAAAAAATTATGCTGCATAATTACATTGTATACAGTCTCAAGGCTCTCCAAGCTTATCGTTAGTTGAGAAGCCATTGGTTGCTTTGACAATTGAATAAAGGTCAAAAGGAAGAAAGCTCCAAGTTTTCTTTCATGCTTTCAACATTATTCTCCGTCAAGTAATTCTCTATTTCCTCAACGGTAAAGCGCATGAGCTTTTTATAATAATAAAAAAAAAACATGGCAAGTTTATTTTGAGATACATAATAATATTCCAATATCATACATCTTATTCTTTATTTTATCCAAATAGAAAAACTTAAAATTTCATAAAATAATAGGGCAATTATAGAACAAAATTGCAATTCAAAAGTTGTTGGTGGTTTTGTGAATTAAGCCAAGGAATTATTTTAGATTTATAAAAAGCATTTATTTGAAGTTCCAATTTCAATCCCTTTCAAGAAAAAAGATTATTTACATCTTTCTTGGTCTATGGTTGACACTTGACATCAAACATAATTACTAAATGCACGATGTTGTTCCTAACAATAACTAAAATTTAAAATGTTGCAACATTTTTTGGGAAGGGGAAAACAGGATAAGGCAATTATGTATTGTCATTCAAATTTTTGAATGGATGTTTTATAGACTGGCAGGATCCTTCATAGCACAATTTATAAGACCTTACTGTATAGGCCAAAGAAATGTAAAATTTATTGGAAGTTATCACATGATACATTATGTTGCAAACAAATTAATGTGGAACATGTAACAATTTCATCATCCCCTCTCCCTAATACCAAATGTACGAGATCCATGCAACTATCAAATTTAATCTGATTACTCTTGTTTCATTTCAGTGGAAATTCCTTAAATAAAAGTAAAAAACTACCTTTGAACTTTTTTTTTCTCTTGCTAATGTAGTAGAAAATCAGAACCACTAGGACCACTAAGGCAATACTAATCACTATTGTAGCCACCTTCCTCTTATGTACATCTTTCCATGTTTCATGATTTGAAACATAAGCAACTATAGATCATCAAAGATTATAAAACAACATCAAGGCCTAAGAAAGATCAAGACCATACCAAACTTTGAAGTTTTGGATGATATGTATATTGTAACACCCTGAAATTTCGATAACTGAAAATATATGTTTGATGTATTTCTTGTGTTATTTGATTAGTTTAGATTATTTTAAATTTTATGTGGATTGGTTAAGTGGAATTATGTGAAGTTTGTTTGAGCTGCGTTGAAATTGAGTGATTTCGAATTTGACCTGAAACCTATTTTAGTAAAATCACCAGTCTGGATTGGTTAACCGTTAGATCGCCTTAATATTTTAGGCTCCTACCCCACATATGTAAATTTTTACCATTGTGATTCCTTAAATAACATTTGAGGCCGGAGAAATTAATTTTTCACAGAAGCCAAAATTTCAAAATTTGGGTCAGCTCGCCCAGGCAAGCCAATATGCCTTCCAAAATTCGCCTGGGCTAGTCAAGGCGGTGATAAATTTGTACAACAGTGTCAAAACTCGAAAAAATGGCTTTCTTCTTCCCTCAAAAGCCACCTAATCCCCTCCTCCACCAGCCATGGCCACCAGTGACCACCACGAGGCACTGTCACTTGTCGTTGGACCACCGCACAAAGAGGAACACTTTAATTAGAGTGGAATCTTCAAAACATAACTTGAGGATTTGGTAGGGAACGAAGCCTCCAATCCTCCTTTATTGGTTTCTTTGAGGTAATCTTGGTTTCCTTTGTCTTCTCTTAGCTAGTTTAAGCTTCTATTAGTGTCTCTTGTGTTTTTTGCACCGTTGTTGGGAGTTTTACACTTCCATTGAAGAACCCTTTGAAAATGAGATGTTGTAAAAGTCTCCTTTTTATGAAATTGGTGTCATTTTCGTGATCCTTGTTGAACCCCGATCACACTAGTGTGATTGAAATTTCAAAATGATGTCTTTTGATGTGAACTCCCAAAATACTGTTTAGCCCCTTTTTGATTTGAGTGAGTATTTGACCCCAAATGTTAATATTGACATTGTCTTTGGAATCTATATAGAGCTCTGCGTTCGGACAAGCACGCGTATTCGAAGGATCGTGAAACAACACCGCTTAGCTGTAACAAGGAGAACTCCTATTTAGGTAAGGGAAGTTTATTATTTAGTTATAGTTTTGGTACCATAGTTGGGGGCCAGGAAGTCCAACTATGAGGATATTTGTCTGTCCCTGTTGTGTGCTAGTTTTCAAGAAATACTATGTTTTAAACTAATGGAATGCGATATATTTATTATTGATGTATGTTTGTTTTTCAAGAAAAATTACATTTTTAACTAATCAGATGTGATGAATTTGCTTGTTGATGGATAAAACTGTGAATGATGTTGTTGTTATAATGATTGGATTTTTGGGAAAAGTCTTAACTACAGAGGAGACTCTGCCCAAAATTTTATAATGCGTCCTCCTATTTAATTCTTTAGTAAATTTTTAAATGGCCTAAGAGTGTGTTTTCTATATTGTAGTCCTCCTCTTTAATTTAGAATTTTCCTAAAATATGAGTCTCATGGTAATATGGATTGTGAATGAATGAAATGGTGTTGAAATGGGATAATGTGATTGGGTTGATGATGATGTAATGAGATAATGTTGATATAGTTAATGATGTTGAATATTGATGTTTATGATGATGATATTGAAATAAAATGATGTTGATGTTGTTGATGATATTGAAATTGAGATGTTATTGATGTGGTTGTTGATGTTTAAATAAGATAATCATGATGTGGTTGACGATGTTAAAATGAGATAATGTTGATGTTGTTGATGATGTTGAAATGAGATGAGTTTGATATGTATGATGATGATATTGAGATGATGTGATGTGGATGTTGATAATGACATTGATGAGAGATAATGTTGATGTGAACAATATTATTGTATGATGTGAACATATCCATGGGGGGTGCATGACTGGTTTTCCTTGCGGGGAATGATTTGTTCCTAGCCAGGTCATGCACAGATGGTACCCATGGTTGTCATTGTATGATGTGGATATACTTTCAATGGCTACTCCATTTATTTTGAGACAAGATAGTCCCATCCATGGAAAATTTAGAACAGGTGTAAAACACCTTCACTAACTTAGGGTAGAAAGTACCCTTCATCTCAACAAATTTCTTCAAACCTTGGTTTTCAAGCATAGCAGGGAATTGAAACCCTTCATTAGTGAACCAAGCAAGGTCAAAATGTTTAGGTGGACATATCAGTTTAGTGGCATTAAACTGCAGATAGTTCATTTTCCCTCTCTTACTAGGAAACCAATGATCTAACCTATTCATTACTGGGTAGATGTTTCAGCACTCTTTCTCTAAGACGTTTTGGTTCTTTTAGGAGCAGACATAATGAATATCCGAGGAAAGACTATCTGGACAGAGTAACTAGGCTCAGAAGAAGAAAAACACAGCAAAGCTTAAGGTTGAAGATGAGAATGGTGTGTTTATTTCCTTCAACGTAGACAGTATTAATAGATAATTTTGGGCTCCAAAATTGAAATTTGAAATGAGTAACAGTTATTTCGAATTAACCCACTAATTTTAAAGCACAGAAGATTCAAAATTTGAATTTGGTGGTAGCTGGGCACTTATAATTTCCAAGAAAAATCTTGCAGATTCTGCAGTAACTCCATGAATAATCGATTATATGCTTATGTAATCGATTAATTCGTAAGCAAAATCAGTTCCTGCAGAGGCTGTAATCGATTATCTCGAAGAGTAATTGATTATTCCAGTGAAGATTCGAGCTTTCAAACAATTTTCATACAATGTAATCGATTACCATTCACCATAATCGATTATTCTAGTGAATTGAAATTTTGTAAAAGAATTTTAAGCTTGTGTAATTGATTAATTCGATGGAGTAATCAATTATTCCAGTGACATTCATTTTCTGGAAACATTTTCTTATGAAGAATAATCGATTATTCTGCTAGTGTAATCGATTACATAAGTACAAACTTCCTTCTTAAAAGCTTTTCAAGTTCATTTAATCGATTAATTCGTGCCTTAATCGATTATTACAGTGAAATTATCAGTATGAATAGTGATTATGCAGGAAATTTCAAATTTGTATAACTTGAGATGAATGGCCAATAAATGAAGCAATTTCATGTAGATGAGCATATAAACATCATGCTAACACACATTAGATTCATCTAAAATTCCTAGCATGTTTCTAAGTGTGTAGAATCTATCTCTATCCAAAGATTTAGTGAAAATATCAGCTAATTGATAGTTGGTTTCAATAAAATCAATTTTAATGTTACCCTTTTGGATATGATTTTTGATGAAATGATGTCTAATCTCAATGTGTTTGGTCCTTGAGTGCGTAATAGGATTTTTGGATATGTTGATTGCACTAGTGTTATCACACAACAATGGTATCTCTTGTATATCAACACCAAAGTCTTGAAGTTGTTGCTTCAACCAAAGACTTTGTGCACAGCAGCTTCCAGCAGAAATATATTCAACTTCAGTAGTGGATAAGGCAATACATGATTGCTTCTTGCAATGCTAAGAGATCAAAGAGCTTCCTAACAAGTGGCATGTTCCATCGATACTCTTTCTATCCAATTTGCACCCTGCAAAGTCAGAATCAATATCCAATCAAGCTGATAGATGTACCTTTTGGATACCAAAGTCCTACTCTTGGTGTAGACTTGAGATATTTGAGGATCCTCTTTACTGCAATTAGATGGGATTCTTTGGGATTTGCTTGATATCTAGCACATAAGCAAATACTGAACATAATATCAGGTCTACTAGCAGTTAAGTATAACAAGGATCCAATCATTCCCCTGTATTTAGACTCATCAACACTTTTTCCTTTGTCATCTGAATCAAGATAGGTAGATGTTGCCATTGGTGTTGCAGCATCCTTGCAATTTTCCATTTCAAACTTCTTGATCATCTCTAGACAGTACTTGGCTTGACTAAGGAAGGTTTCATTCTTCAATTGCTTGACTTGTAGTCCTAGAAAGAATGTAGACTCCCCCATCATTGACATCTCAAATTCATTCTACATTGTTACTGAAAATTCTCTGCACATAGATTGATTAGTTGAGCCAAATATAATGTCATCTACATAGATTTGAACCAACAAAATATCATTTCCTCTTTTCTTGATGAACAAAGTTTTGTCAAATTGTCCTCTTATAAGATTGTTCAAGCAGAAATTTGCTTAACCTTTCATACCATGACCTTGGTGCTTGTTTCAAACCATATAAAACTTTTCTTAATTTGAAAACATGGTTAGGATGTTTGTGATCAACAAATCCAGGAGGTTGGTCTACATATATTTCTTCATCAATGTAACCATTTAAAAATGCACTTTTGACATCCATTTGAAACAATTTGAAGTTCATCAAACATGCATATGCAAGTAACAACCTAATGGCTTCTAATCTAGCTACTGGAGCATAAGTTTCATCATTAGTCTATGCCTTCCTCTTGGTTGTATCCTTTAGCAACCAATCTAGCCTTGTTCCTTACTATGATGCCACTCTCATCTAGCTTATTTCGAAAAAACCCATTTTGTGCCAATAGGTTTATAAGTTGATGGTCTAGGGACTAACTCCCAAACTTCATTTCTTTTAAATTAGTTTAACTCATCATGCATAGCCATTAACCAATGTTCATCCAGGAAAGCTTGATCAATACTTTTTGGTTCAATCTGAGAAACAAAAGCCATGGTACAACAAAGATTTATTAAATAGGATCTAGTAGAAACTCCCTTGGATACTTCTCCTATTATATTGTCAAGAGAAAGATCTTTAGTTGTCCATCAATCCTTGTGCTTTTGTAAAGGAGTTGACTGTTCCAATACATCATTTGGTTCAACTTTTTCTTTCTCATTCAGATCATTAAGTTGCAAAAATTCTTCCATTTGTCCTGCATCAACATCACACTCCAAATCCTCCTTAGAGGGGTTAGACTCATCACATATGACATGGACAGACTCCTCAACACACAATGTTCTTTTATTAAAGATTTTATAAGCTATACTTTGCAAAGAGTAACCAAGAAAAATTGCTTCATCAGCTTTAGAATCAAATTTGCTAAGAGAATCTTTACCATTGTTTAACACAACACGTGCAGCCAAATGCTCTAAAATGAGATATGTTTGGTTTCCTTCCTTTGTATAGTTCATAAGGGATTTTCTTCAAAATATGCCTTATGAGAATCCTATTCAAAGTATAACAAACCATACTTACAGCATCTGCCCAAAAGTGCTTAGGCAAGTTTGTTTCATTTAGAAGTGTTCTTGCACCTTCCTCAAGTGATCTGTTTTTCCTCTCCACAACACCATTTTGTTAGGGTGTTCTTGGAGCTGAAAAATTGTGATTAATTCCAAATTCTTCACAAAATTTTTCAAAGTATTCATTTTGGAATTCTCCACCATGATCGCTTCTAATTGAAACAATATTGCAAGCCTTTTCATTTTGAATTATCTTGGCTAATTTTCTAAAAGCTGTGAATGCATCACTCTTGGATCTTATGAATAAAGTCCATGTGTATCTTGAGTAATCATCTACAATGACAAGTCCATAGAAATTACCTCTCAAGCTCATGGTTCTTGAAGGACCAAATAAATCAATATGAAGCAACTCAAGAGGTCTAGAAGTAGAAACAACATTTTTACTTTGAAAAGAATTCTTTGTTTGTTTCCCTCTTTGACAAGCTTCACATATTTTATCCTTCTCAAACTTAAGCTTAGGGAAGCATATGACCAAATCTCTTTTCACAAGCTTATTCATATGATGCATATTTATATGACTTGCTCTTCTATGCCATAACCATGTTTCATTAGTTTTACTTACAAGACAGCTAGTGTTATGAATGAATGCATGGTCAATGGATAGAACATAAATGTTACCCTTTCTCTTACCAACATGGATAACCTCACCACTTTGACTATTACAAATCAAACAGCAATTGCTGTTGAAAGAAACTTTGAACCCTTTGTCACATAGTTGGCTTATGCTTAGGAGATTATGTTTCAAGCCATCAACATACAAAACATTTCTGATCATAATTTTGAAGCTGTCTCCTATGTTTCCTTCTCCAATTATCTTCCCTTTGTTATTATCACCGTAGATGACAAATTCTCCATCTTTTAGTATGACATTTGTAAGCATGGAAATATCACCTGTCATGTGCCTAGAGCAGCCACTATCAAGATACCATAGTGATGATCTTGCTCTTAGACACACCTTCAAAATTCAAATCAAGTAACAAGGAAAGGTACCCAATTGAGGTTGAGTCCATAGGGGTTAGCTATTTTCTTTTTCTTTTGCACCCAAACACATTCTCCATTAGGCACATAATATTTCCTAGCATAGCATTTAAAAGATGTATGTCCTTTCTTCATGCAATAGTTACAAGTTACAGTTCTTGATAATCTTTCAAAGTAAGAATTTTTATTGACCTTTGATTTATAAAGGTTCCTTTGATGCTTCTGTTTTGGTGGTACAAATTTGGTTTTCCCACTTGATTTTGAACCATGTTTGTAACTCAAACTAGAAGTATCTCCAGCATATTTTTGCACACTTAACATTTCAGCCAAGCTGCATTTTCCTCAATAAAGTCTTTTCAAAAGATCAACCAAATAGTTATTTTCTGAAAGTAGTAACATATGCTTTTCTCCTTGACTTCTTTTGAAAGCATCAAACTCATCTTGTAACAATTTGCATTTTTCTGCCTTAGAAGAGGAAGAGGGACATATACAACCATTTGCCTTGTAACTTGAAAGAAATTTTTCATTCTCTTCTTTCAGCTTACAAAGTTCACTTTGCATTTCTGCAAGTTTAGTGATGTGCCAACTTAGATTTCCTTTCAACTTATTATTTTCCTTTGCTAGCCTTTGAGCCTCATCATGCATTCCATGAAAAGCATCAACAATGTTATCATTTTCTGAATTTACCTCAGATTCAACACTAGAGAATCCTTCATCATCACTCAAGGTTGAAGTGAAGCATACATTTGTTTCTTCTTCATTCTCACTGCTTGATCTAGAACTTGTTGATTCATTATCTTCCCATGCAATGTAGGCTTTCTTTCCTTCTTTATCTTCCTCTCACCTTGTTGCTTCTTCAAGAACATTGGACATTCAGATTTGATGTGTCTAGGCTTTCCAGATTCAAAACACGTAAAGTTGGTGGAGGTGTTGCTGTCATTCTTTTTGTTGTTGTTGTTGTTGTTGAACTTTGTGACTTTTCTGTTTTTGTTCCTTCTCATGAATTTGCTGACCTTTTTGACAATTAGATTCATGTTGTCATCTTCATCTTCTTCACTTGAATCTTCTTCTATCTCAACCTTAGATGATGCAGCTTTCAAAGCTATGCTCTTATGTTTCTTTTCTGCATCTTCTGCATTGTTTAGTTGAGACATTTCAATTTCATATTCAAGTAGCTTACCAAACAGTGCAGCCATGGATAATTTGGATAGATCTTTTGACTCCTTGATAGCTATAACTTTTGGTTGCCATGGTCTTGTGAGACACTTCAAGATTTTGATGTTTAATTCTTCGACATCAAAGGTCTTTCCAAGGCCAAGAAGATGATTTACAATGTGAGTGAATCTTGTTTGCAATTGTGATATGTTTTCAGTATTGCTCATCTTGAACATCTCTTACTCATGAATCAAGGAATGCTTCCTTGATCTCCTTACTTCATCTGTTCCTTCATGAGTTACCTTTAACATTTTCCACATTTCTTTTGCACTTCTGCATCTCACAATTCTAATGAATTTATCAGAAGACAAAGCAGATGTAATCATGTTTTTAGCTTTAAAGTCATATTGCATAACCCTCTTTTCTGCATCTGTCATTTCATCCTATTCTTTGGGAATCAATTTATTATCAACAGTTTTCATAGGAACCAAAGGACCTTTTTCAATTGCATTCCATGCACCGGGATCATTGGATTGAATAAAGATCTGCATACAATTTTTCCAAAAACTAAAATGCTCACCCTCAAACATTGGTGGACGATTGAGAGAAGCTCCCTCTCTAAAAGTTATTTGAGTAGTATTCATTTTCTTTAAAAAGAAAGTGATCTTGAATAACTTTCAAGAACCAGTTCTTGATACTAATTGAAAACACAATGAATATACTGCAAATAAACCAAGAGGGGGGTGAATTGGTTCAAAACTGATATTTAAAAGTTTTCTAAAAACAAATTGCGGAATTAAAATCTTAGATCGTATCACTTGTTCACCTTTTGAAAATCCAGAAATCTTTCTTCAATCAAGATCAATCCTTGATATGCATGCAATGACAGAAATAATTTCTTTGATGATAATATTTTGATTTCACAAAGACAAGCAATGAAACATATAGAATTTAAGACAAGAGACAACAAGGCAATTTGTACTGGTTCACCTCTCAACCTTGGAGGCTACATCTAGTTACTTCCAACCCACACTAGTTTAGAGTTTTCACTATATCAAAGAATCTTTACAAGCAATTTACAATGATCACCTTTAACCACACTAGACAAAGAAACAAAAATCTAAACTCTGTAGACTTCAAGTGATCAAGACCTAGAGAACCCTACTCTATTCTTACCTCTAGAGAACCCTACTCTAGAAAACATCTTTAAGGAATCAAAGATATACACCAACAGAATATTTAATACGCAGAAAAAATTCTAAAGAAAGATTCAAGAGATACAACCTGTGATCCTTCAAATGAATGAATGAAAGAATGAATGATGTTACCAATCAGTCAGGTTGAATGCAAATCAAAGCTCAGAAGCAAAACTCTTGAAATCTCTTATTTTCTTTAAAACATCATCTCAAAGACTCAACTCTCTTGATCTCATGAGAGGATTTTCACTCTTAGAACAAATTAGTGTTTTTGGCTCTGGAAAAAGCTTTCTATCCTTTTAGTGATTCACACAAATGCTCAAGTTCTCTCAGAACAATTCGCTCTAAGTCTATTTATAAATACAAGTTAAGCAAAGCTTTTTAAAAAACTGATTTAACTGACAATAATCGATTAAAACGATAAGGTAGTCGATTATTTAACCATATGTAATCGATTAAAATATAACATAATCGATTAATATGTTCTTGAGCTTCCTAGAAATGTTTTCATGAACAAGATAATCGATTAAACCGAAACGTAATTAATTAAAGCAGCTTTAATAAATGTGATGAAAGATAGGGCCTTGAAGCCCGAAGGCATGTGAGAAGAAAAAACAAAATTTTTCCAAGCGGAAACACACATACCACACAAGAATCATTCTTTAAGACATAGATGTTACCTTGTTTATATTCGAAACTTGATGATCAATGATAGGCTTAAAGATACAAGCCCTCTAATGTTGATCCACACCACTTCTTGTCAAGACTCAAGAACACTTCTTGAAGGCCACCAACAAACACCAAAGGAGGCAAGCTTGTTTATATTCGAAACTTGATGATCAAGGATAGGCTTGAAGATACAAGCCCTCTAATGTTGATCCACACCACTTCTTGTCAAGACTCAAGAACACTTCTTGAAGGCCACCAACAAACACCAAAGGAGGCAAGCTAAGCGCACCAATGGAGAGGAAGAAGGTTAGGTTTTAGAGTGTTTTTACT
>QARZ01041040.1:168024-183115 GCA_013407115.1 Glycine latifolia
ATCCCTAATCCATTTCTATTCTTCTTCCATTATTCCAATTCTTAAATTACAAAACCTAAAAAGCTGTCCTAAAACAGAGCATTTCATATTATGGTTTTCTTCCAATTGAAGATTGAGTTCCATTGCAAGGAAGATTAGGGCAAACAGGACTTGATCCAATTTTGGAGTCCATCACAGTAGGGCCGGCTTCAGCATCTCCTTCCTCAGCTTCTTGCTCCTCATCAGCCCCTCTTTGTGGAGCTTGTTCTCCGGCCATGATCCATCCATTTGGAGTTTGCATCAACCCCAGCTTTGTGAGATGCTTGGTAGTGATGAGGTTGGTGTTTTCAACAATCTCATTAGACACATCCCCCAAAATAGTCAATAAATCTTGAGACTAATACAACATAGGGGAATTGGTAGCTTATCAACCTTTTAGACTTCAACATAGTCTCCTAATGACTAGAACCCAATTAACCTGAGTTGAATTCTTCATTCCATACACTAATTGCAGGTCATCATCTATGATTTGCGCATGATTAGTGGACCTTGGTGTGAGGTTGTAGGTGATGATGTAGTGCAGTAACCTATCCTCCCCTGTCATATTTACAACCCCTAATTTGGTCTTTAGTCTAGCTTGAGAGTCTAGCAACATACCTATGTATGTGTCCATGTTAGAGTACCCTCCTACTTCTTCTTCAAACCTTCTTACACCTTCACCGAAGATGCCAGCCACAACATTCCACACTGTGTCATCAATCTCCATAGCAACTCCATTCACTTGGGAATAGAGGACCCTATCCATGCTTGCTTTGGCACAAGTGTAAAAACACTTTTAACAGTTCAAGGTAGAAGGTACCCTTCATCTCAAGAAATTTTTTCAACCCTTGAGCTTCCAGCATTGTAGGGAATTGAAATCCCTCATTCACAAACCAGTGAAGCTCAAGATACTTTGGAGGCATGATCAGTTTGGTTGCATTGAACTGCATATAGTTTTGCCTTTTAGCTTCATTGGTGAACTAGGTCTTAAGCCTGTTTGTTCACAGCAACATTAGATGATTCTCCAACTTTCCTCTTACTAGTTTTGGTTCTCTTTGAGGCAGATGGGTTAGACATGGTGAGTTTAGAAGAAAGGAATGGGCAGAGGTTTTAGGTAAAGAGAGAAAGAGGCAGAGCACAAGATTAGCTTAGTTTGCTTAAGGGAGAAAGAGATTTTCAGGTGTGAAGATTCAGCCTTTGAAAACTTGAATTTATAGAAGTTTGAAGTTTAAAATTTGAATTTTTTTAAAAAAAAATTGTAACAGCTATTTTGTGTTTCAAGAAGGTCTGGATACACTAAACCAAATTTGAATTTTGAATAAGAGATAGATTATCTATTGCATTTATGCAAAACTGCACACTTTTCAATAATCAAAAATGTAATCTATTATTACGACAGCGTAATCAATTAATCCGCATAGTAATTGATTACTCCAGTGAATATTTGAGTCTGAATTGTCTTAAAACCTCAAATAATCGATTAATATGTTGAGTAATCGATTAAAACAGACAATTATGCAAAGTGAACAGTGTTATTTATCAATTTTTCAAATTTTATCATATGTGATGCATAGTCAATTTTGAGTGGTATTTCATGTAGTCAAACAAATCATAGACATGCTATCATATATTAGATTCATCAAGAATTCCTTGCATGTTCCTAAGATCATAGAATCTATCTCGAGAAAGGGGGTTTAGTAAAAATATCAGCTAATTGATTGTTAGTATCAATAAACTCAATTTTGAGATTACCCTTTTGGATGTGATCCCTGAGAAAGTGATGTCTAATCTCTGTATTTTGTCATTGAGTGCATGATTGGATTCTTTGATATGTTTATTGCACTTGTGTTGTCACACAACAGGGGAATTTCTTTCAACTCCACACCAAAATCTTGGAGTTGTTGCTTAAGCCACAAACTTTGTCCACAACAACTTCTAGCTACTATGTATTCAGCTTCTGTTGTTGAAAGAGCAACACAAGATTGTTTCTTGCAATTCCATGAGATAAATGAACTCCCCAATAAATGGCTTGTTCCACTTGTGCTTTTCCTGTCTAATTTGCATCCTGGAAAATCAGAATTTAAGTATCCAATTAAATTTAATAATGCACCTTTGGGATACCAAAGACCAACTCTTGGAGTTATTTAAGGTATGTGATGATTCTCTTGACTGCTGTGAGGTGTGACTCCTTTGTATTAGCTTGATATCTTGCACACAAGCACACACTCAACATTATATCTAGTCTACTTGCAGTCTAGTACAATAGTGATCCAATCATCCCTCTATATTTTGACTCATCAACCTTCTTGCATTTTTCATCTGAATCAAGGTAAGTTGAGGTTGCCATAGGAGTAGCAACATCTTTGCTTTTATCCAGGTCAAAATTTCTTTATCAATTCCTTGCAGTACTTAGCTTGGCTAAGAAATGTCCCATTCTTCATTTGCTTCACTTGAAGTCCAAGAAAGAATGTTAATTCTCCCATCATAGACATTTCAAACTCATTCTGCATAGAGATTGAAAATTCTTTACACAAGGAATGATTAGTTGAACTAAAAACTATATCATTAACATATATTTGAACTAATAAGATGTCATTGCCATGTTTCTTGATGAACAATATTTTGTCTACTTGTCCTCTTATGAAGGATTGGCTAAGCAAGAAGTTGTTCAATCTTTCATACCAAGATCTAGGAGCTTGCTTCAATCCATAAAGAGCTTTCTTTAGTTTAAAAACATGGTTTGGATATTTGAAATCAACAAAGCCAGGAGGTTGATCAACATAGATTTCCTCCTCAATATATCCATTAAGAAAAGCACTTTTTATATCCATTTGAAATAGTTTAAAACCCATTAAGCATGCAAATGCAAGTAGTAATCTAATGGCCTCTAACCTAGCTACTAGAACATAGGTCTCTTC
This sequence comes from Glycine latifolia, assembly GCA_013407115.1. Lineage (NCBI taxonomy): Eukaryota > Viridiplantae > Streptophyta > Magnoliopsida > Fabales > Fabaceae > Glycine > Glycine latifolia. The sequence continues at coordinate 170,961 of QARZ01041040.1, forward strand.
ATAGTCTATGCCTTTCTCTTGTGGCTGCCATGGTCTTGTAAGACACTTCAGGATTTTGATGTTTAACTCTTCAGCATCAAATATCTTTCCAACACCAAGAAGATGATTTACAATGTGAGTGAATCTTGTTTGGAGCTGAGATATGTTTTTTGTGGTGTTCATCTTGAACATTTCATACTCATGAATCAAGGCATGCTTCCTTGATCTTCTAACTTCATCAGTCCCTTCATAAGTGACTTATACACATCTCCTTTGCGCTTTTATACCTAACAGTTCTAAAGAATTCATCAGAAGAAAGTCAAATGTAATCATGTTCTTAGCTTTAAAATCATATTGAACAACTATCTTTTCTGCATCTGTCATCTCATCCCATTCTTTGTGAATCATATTATTAGCAATAGTTTTCATAGGAACCAAAGGACCTTTTTCTTATTGCATTCCATGCACCGGGGTCATTTGATTGAATGAAAATCTGCATTCTATTTTTTCAAAAATTGAAATGCTCTCCTTCAAACATCAGAGAACGATTGAGGAAGGCACCCTCCTTGAAGGTAATTTGTATGGTATTCGTTTTCTTTTAAAAAAGATAGTGATCTTGAATAACACTTAAGAACTTGCTCTTGATACCAATTGAAAATAATATGAACATACACAATTAACCAAGAGGGGGTGAATTGGTTAAAATAGGGTCTTTAAAAATTTCTTTAAAACAAGCAGTAGATTTAGGATTGTATCACAAGGACACCCTTTTTGAAAAAGAAACTTTTAGTCAACCAAGAATCACCTTTCACAGAAAGCAATTGCAAAAAATGTTTTTCTGTTCATAAAAGATTATCCAAAAAGACTAGCAATCAATGACAGAAAAGATGAGATTAAGAGAAAGTAATCAACATAAAGAACTATACTGGTTCACCCCTCAATAAGAGAAGCTACATCTAATTTTTTCTAACCAAACCTTGGCTAGAGTTCCACTATCAACAAAAATTTGTTCTTTACAAGCTTACAAAGATCACCTTTTATCAACTCTAGATAAAGAACTGAAATTTAAGCACCCTATAGACTTCCAATGATCAAGACATAGAGAAACCCTTCTCTACTCTTCCTCCTAGAGAACCCTACTCTAGAAAAGCTTAAAGAATTTTTTTTGTAATAGCAACTAAACAAGTTGAAATATAAAAACAAATTACAACTAAATTTTAGAGGAGAGATACAACCTTATGATCCAAAGAGTGAAAATGCATGTGTTTGCCAAACTGGAATCAGGTTGAAAGAAAACAAGTTTCAGACCAACTCTCCAAGAAACTCCTTTGAAATCTTGTCCAAAAAGAATTCTAGCAATGATGCATGAAGATCTTGAATTATGGGACAAGAGCTTTGTTACTCAGTGAAATTTCTCTCAATTAAGAAGTCTTTTGAAAAATCATGAAAATCTCGAATTGTAGTGATGCGTGTTTGAAACAAAAGACCCAACAGCTTTATATAGAAAACTTTTGTAACTGAATGTAATTGATTAAATCATCTATGTAAGTGATTATTTACACTTATGTAATTGATTAATTAATTATTTAATCGATTAAAGTGTTCTTGAGCTTTCTAGAAAAAATACATGAACAAAGTAATTGATTACAACAAGGATTCTAATTTCAAAAATGTGCTTAGTAATCAATTACGGATAAATGGTAATCAATTAACACAGTCAAGACTTGTTCTGTATTTACACAATGTAAACGATTACTTAAATATTGTAATCGATTATGTTGTTCTTCGTTGTTCAATTAATAGATTGCCAAATTGGGGTAATCGATTAAGGCAGTGCAAAATGATATTCCAAAACTTAAACCATGAGCACTTGACTTTTATGCAAACATGAAAACTTGAATCTCATAAAACAATTAATGCAAGCCAATGAATGATGTTTATACAATGCAATTGATCATAGGAAGAAACTCTTAAACAACTAACAAATTACATATGCCTTCAATTGAATGGCATGCAAAACAGTTAAAACATGTCAAAGTCAAAGAGCCTCCTCATCTTAATCCTCTTCAAGCTCCCCCTGTGTCTAACATTGTGGGCCTTCATCGGACATCTGAGTCAAAGGTTATGGCCTTCTGAATTTGGTCAGGGTTTCCTTGTCAAATTTTGAGCATTTGGATATATAGTGGGCCTCAGTTGGACATCTGAGTAAAAATTTATGACCATTTTAATTTGATCGGTTCTTTGTTTTTGAATTTTGAGCGTCTAGATATATTTTAGACCTCAATCGGACTTCCGAGACAAAATGTATTGTCGTTTTAATGTACTCGGGCCTTTCTTGTTGAGTTTTGAGCGTCCCGATATATTTTAGGCCTCAATCAAACATCTTACCCAAAAGTTATTGCCGTTTAAATCTACCCGGGGCTTCCTTGCTGTGTTTCGAGTGTATCGATATATTGTAGGCCTCAATGAAACATCCAAGTCAAAAGTTATTGTCGTTTAAGTTAGCTCAGGGCTTCCATGTTGAATTTTAAGAGTCTCGATATATTGTGGGCCTTAATCAAACATCTAAGTCAAAGGGTATGGCCATCTGAATTTGCTCTGGATTTCTTTGTCAAATTTTATGCGTCTCGATATATTGTGAACCCCAATCGGATATCCTACTAAACATTTGACCGTTTTAATTTGATCGATTCTTCCTTTTGGAAATTTGAGCATCTAGATAAATTTTAGGCATCAATCGGACTTCCAAGACAAAACTTATTGTCGTTTTAATGTGCTCGAGCCTTCCTTTTGGAATTTTGAGCGTCTAGATGAATTTTAGGCATCAATTGGACTTCCAATACAAAAGTTATTGTCGTTTTAATGTGCTCGAGCCTTCCTTGTCGAATTTCGAGCATCATGATATATTTTAGACCTCAATCAAACATTCGAGTCAAAAGCTATTGCCGTTTAAATCTGCTCGGGGTATCCTTGTCGAATTTTGAGCGTCTCGATATATTGTGGGCCTTAATCGGACATTCGATTCAAACAAAGGTTTAGGATGTCTGAATTTGCTCAGAGTTTCCTTGTCAACTTTTGGGCGTCTCGATATATAGTGGGTCTCAGTCGGACATCCAAGTAAAAAGTTATGACCCTTTTAATTTGATCGGTTCTTTGTTTTCAAATTTCGAGCACCTAGATATATATTAGGCCTCAATCGGACTTCCGAGACAAAATTTATTGCCGTTTTAATTTACTCAGGCCTTCCTTGTCGAGTTTTGAGGATCTTGATATATTTTAGGCCTCAATCAAACATTTGACTCAAAAGTTATTTGTTGTTTAAATCTACTCGGAGCTTCCTTGTCGTGTTTCGAGCGTCTCGTTATATTGTGGGCGTCAATCAGATATTCTATTAAATAGGTATGACCATTTTAATTTGATCGGTTCTTCCTTTTGAATTTTTGAGTGTCTAGATATATTTTAGGCATCAATTGGGCTCCCAAGACAAAAGTTATTGTCGTTTTAATGTGCTCGATCCTTCCTTGTTTAATTTCAAGCATCTTGATATATTTTAGACCACAATCAAACATTCGAGTCAAAAGTTATTGTCGTTTAAGTCGACTCAGGGCTTCCTTGTCAAATTTCGAGCGTCTCGATATATTGTGGGCCTTAATTGGAAATCCGAGTCAAAGGTTATTGCCGTCTGAATTTGCTCAGGGTTTCCTTGTCTAATTTTGAGCATCTCGATATATTGTGCGCCTCAACTGGATATCCAACTAAAAAGTTATGACCGTTTTAATTTGATCGACTCTTTCTTTTAGAATTTTGGGCATCTCGATATATAGTGGGCTTCAGTCGAACATTCGAGTAAAATGTTATGACCATTTGAATTTGATCGGTTCTTTGTTTTTGAGAGTCTAGATATATTTTAGGCCTCAATCGGACTTCCGAGAAAAAAATTATTGTCGTTTTAATGTATCTAGGCCTTATTTGTCGAGTTTTAAGTGTCTCGATATATAAGGCCTCAATCAAACATCTGACTCAAAAGTTATTTGTTGTTTAAATCTACTTGTGTCTTCCTTGTCGTGTTTCGAACGTCTCGATATATTGTGGACCTTAATCAAATCCTTCTAAAACGTTATGACCATTTTAATTTGATCAGTTCTTCCTTTTGGAATTTTGAGCGTCTAGATATATTTTAGGCATCAATTGGTCTTCTAAGATAAAATTTATTGCTGTTTAAATTTGCTCGAGGCTTCCTTGTCAAATTTCAAGCGTCTCGATATATTGTGGGCCTTAATCGGACATCCGAGTCAAAAGTTATTATCGTTTAAATCAGCTCGGGACTTCCATGTCGAATTTCAAGAGTCTCGATATATTGTGGTCCTTAATCGGACATCTGAGTCAAAGCTTATGGTTGTTTGAATTTGCTCAGGGTTTCCTTGTCAAATTTTGAGCGTCTCGATATATTGTGGGCCTCAATCAGATATCCTATTAAAAAGTTATGATTGTTTTAATTTGACCGGTTCTTCCTCTAGGAATTTTGGGCGTCTAGATATAATTTAAGCATCAATCGTACTTCCAAGACAAAAGTTATTGTCGTTTTAATGTGCTCGGGCCTTCCTTGTCGACTTTAATGCATCTTGATATATTTTAGATCTCAATCGAACATTCAAGTCAAAAGTAATTCCTGTTTAAATCTTCTTCGGGCTTCCTTGTCAAATTTCGATCGTCTCGATATATTGTGAGCCTTAATTGGACGTCCGAGTCAAAGGATATGGTTGTCTGAATTTGCTCCGGGTTTCCTTGTCCAATTTTAAGCGTCTTGATATATAGTGTGTCTTAGTCGGACATCCGAGTAAAAGGTTATGACCATTTTAATTTGACCGGTTCTTTGTTTTTGAATTTCGAGCGTCTAGATATATTTTAGGCCTCGATCGAACTTTTGAGGCAAAAGTTTTTGCCATTTTAATGTACTTGAGCCTTCCTTGATAACTTTTGATCGTCTCGATATCTTTTAGGTTGTAATCAAACATCTGACTCAAAAGTTATTTCCATTTAAATGTACTTGGGGCTTCCTTGTCGTGTTTCAAGTGTATTGATATATTGTGGGCCTTCATCAGACATCTGAGTCAAAGGTTATGGCCGTCTGAATTTGGTCAGGGTTTCCTTGTCAAATTTTGAGCATTTGGATATATAGTGGGCCTCAGTTGGACATCTGAGTAAAAATTTGTGACCATTTTAATTTGATCGGTTCTTTGTTTTTGAATTTTGATCATCTAGATATATTTTAGGCCTCAATCAGACTTCCAAGACAAAATTTATTGTTGTTTTAATGTACTCGGGCCTTCCTTGTTGAGTTTTGAGCATCCCAATATATTTTAGGCCTCAATCAAACATCTTACTCAAAAGTTATTGCCGTTTAAATCTACTTGGGGCTTCCTTGCTGTGTTTCGAGCGTATCGATATATTGTAGGCCTCAATGAAACATCCTAGTCAAAAGTTATTGCCGTTTAAGTTAGCTTGGGGCTTCCATGTTGAATTTCGAGAGTCTCGATATATTTTGGGCCTTAATCAAACATCTAAGTCAAAGGGTATGGCCGTCTGAACTTTCTCTGGGTTTCTTTGTCAAATTTTGTGTGTCTCGATATATTGTGGACCCTAATTAGATATCCTACTAAAAATTTGACCGTTTTAATTTGATCGGTTCTTCCTTTTGGAAATTTGAGCGTCTAGATAAATTTTAGGCATCAATCGGACTTCCAAGACAAAAGTTATTGTTGTTTTAATGTGCTCAAGCCTTCCTTTTGGAATTTTGAGCGTCTAGATGAATTTTAGGCATCAATTGGACTTCCAAGACAAAAGTTATTGTCGTTTTAATGTGCTCGAGCCTTCCTTGTCGAATTTCGAGCATTATGATATATTTTAGACCTCGATCGAACATTCGAGTCAAAAGTTATTGCCGTTTAAATCTGCTCAGGGTATCCTTGTCGAATTCGAGCGTATCGATATATTGTGGGCCTTAATCGGACATTCAATTCAAACAAAGGTTCAGGCTATCTGAATTTGCTCAGAGTATCCTTGTCAACTTTTGAGCGTCTCGATATATAATGGGTCTCAGTCGGACATCCAAGTAAAAAGTTATGACCCTTTTAATTTGATCGGTTCTTTGTTTTCAAATTTTGAGCGCCTAGATATATATTAGGCCTCAATCGGACTTCCGAGACAATTTATTGTCGTTTTAATGTACTTGGGCCTTCCTTGTCGAGTTTTGAGGATCTTGATATATTTGAGGCCTCAATCAAACATCTGACTCAAAAGTTATTTGTTGTTTAAATCTACTCGGAGCTTCCTTTTCATGTTTCGAGCGTCTCGTTATATTGTGGGCGTCAATCAGATATTCTATTAAATAGTTATAACCATTTTAATTTGATCAGTTCTTCCTTTTGAATTTTTGAGTGTCTAGATATATTTTAGGCCTCAATCGGACTTTCGAGACAAAAGTTTTTGCCATTTTACTCAAGCCATCCTTGATAACTTTTGATCGTCTCGATATATTTTAGGTTGTAATCAAACATCTGACTCAAAAGTTATTTCCATTTAAATCCACTTGGGGCTTCCTTGTCGTGTTTCAAGTGTATTGATATATTGTGGGCCTTCATCGGACATCTGAGTCAAAGCTTATGGTCGTCTGAATCCAACGCAAAAGTTTTTGTCGTTTTAATTTGTGCAGGCCTTCCTTGTTAAATTTAGAGCATCTTGATATATTTTAGACCTCAATTGACCATTCGAGTCAAAAGCTATTGATTGTTGGAATTTCAATTCCTTATCCTGATACCAATTGTTGAAAATGGAATGACAAAGATAGAAGAAGAGCTTACACTAAATTAAAATTTCACTCAAGAACAAAATATTACAATAAAAAAATACAAGTGTTACAACACTAACTTAAACTTTGTATTTCTCTCAAATCACTCTTTCTTTTCTCACATAAATGTTTCAACACTTTCTTTCTCACTTTTCTACACACTTTTCTCTTCACTTCCTTGCTTTCACTACATGCATCCAAATGCTTAACATTCAATCCATATATATATAGGTAAACATAGAAGAATTCAAGCTAAACTTGCCAACCAATAATAACCACAAGTTGCAAATTTTGACTATCTTTATGACTTTGAAGATTTTAAGTTGAACTTGACAAACTCTAATATTCATACAACATATATGTAGATAAGAATGGCAACTCAAAATGACTTGGATGGATAAGAACAAAAATTTTCTAAATTCTTCAAGTTTCTTCCATAATCTTCAGCAAGCTTCTACAAGTATCCACACAATTCTACAAGCTTCCATAAGTTTCTAAACAATTCTTCAAGGTTCCATAACTTTCTTTGGTGATGGAGGAAATCAATTTGAATTTGAATTCTTCAATGGAAGTGAAAGCAAAATCAATTTTGAATTCTAACACTCCCCCTCAAATTTGATTTTGCATGGCAATCAAATTCTTAAGTTTGTTGAACATATCTGCCTTCAATGGCTTTGTGAAAATATTTGCTAGTTGATCTTCAATTTTGCAGTAGATTAATTCCACAACTTTATTCTTGACCTACTCCCGGATAAAATGATACTTTGTGTCAATATGCTTGCTTCGGCTATGAGAAATTGCATTCTTTGCGAGTGATATAGCATACTTGTTATCCACGTATATAGCAATTGGACCTTCTTGCTTCTGATACAATTCACTCAAAATATTCTTTAGCCAAATTGGTTGACATGTGCACGCTGCTGCGGCCATATATTCTGCTTGACATGACGAAAGTGCAATAGTCTGTTGTTTTTTGGATGACCATGAAAATATTGCAGAGCCAATGTGAAAATTCTGCTCAAGGCTTTATTGTCAAATTTTGAGCGTCTAGATATATTGTGGGCCTTAATTGGAAATCCGAGTCAACGGTTATTGCCGTCTGAATTTGCTCAGGGTTTCCTTGTCTAATTTTGAGCGTCTCGATATATTGTGCGCCTCAACCGGATATCCAACTTAAAAGTTATGACCATTTTAATTTGATCGGCTCTTCCTTTTAGAATTTTGGGCGTCTCGATATATAGTGGGCCTCAGTCGAACATTCAAGTAAAATGTTATGATCATTTGAATTTGATTGGTTCTTTGTTTTCAAATTTTGAGAGTCTAGATATATTTTAGGCCCCAATCAGACTTCCGAGAAAAAATTTATTGTCGTTTTAATGTATCTAGGCCTTTCTTTTCGAGTTTTAAGTGTCTCGATATATAAGGCCTCAATCAAACATCTGACTCAAAATTTATTTGTTGTTTAAATCTACTCGGGGCTTCCTTGTCGTGTTTCGAGCGTCTCGTTATATTGTGGGCGTCAATAGAATATCCTATTAAATAGTTATGACCATTTTATTTTGATCGGTTCTTCCTTTTGAATTTTTGAGTGTCTAGATATATTTTAGGCATCAATTGGACTTCCAAGACAAAAGTTATTGTCGTTTTAATGTGCTCGAGCCTTCCTTGTCGAATTTCGAGCATCTAAATATATTTTAGACCTCAATCGAACATTCGAGTCAAAAGTTATTGTCGTTTAAGTCTGATTGGGGCTTCCTTGTCAAATTTTGAGCGTCTCGATATATTGTGGGCCTTAATTGGAAATCCAAGTCAAAGGTTATTGCCATCTGAATTTGCTCAGGGTTTCCTTGTCAAATTTTGCGTGTCTTGATATATAATGGGCCTCAGTCGGACATCCGAGTAAAAAGTTATGGCCATATTAATTTGATCGTTCTTTGTTTTTGAATTTCGAGCATCTAGATATCTTTTAGGCCTCAATCAGACTTTTGATACAAAATTTATTGTCATTTTAATGTACTCGGGCCTTCCTTGTCGAGTTTTGAGTGTCTCGATATATTTTAGGTCTTAATCAAACATCTTACTCAAAAGTTATCTCCGTTTAAATCTACTCAGGGCTTCCTTGTCGTGTTCCAAGCGTATCGATATATTGTTGGCCTTAATCGAACATCTGAGTCAAAAGTTATTGCCGTTTAAATCAACTCGGGGCTTCCATGTCGAATTTCGAGAGTTTCGATATATTGTGGGCCATAATCGGAAATCTAAGCCAAAGGTTGTAGGCGTCTGAATTTGCTAAGGGTTTCCTTGTCCAGTTTTTATCGTCTCGATATATTATGGGTCTCAATCGGATATCCTACAAAAAAGTTATGACCTTTGAATTTGATCAGTTCTTTGTTTTTGAATTTCAAGCATCTAGATATATTTTACGCCTCAATCAGACTTCTGAGAAACATTTTATTGCCATTTTAATGTGCTTGGGCCTTCCTTGTCGATTTTGATGTGGGCCTCAATCAGATATCCTACTAAAAAGTTATAACCTTTGAATTTGATCGGTTCTTTGTTATTGAATTTCGAGCGTCTAGATATATTTTATGCCTCAATCGGACTTCCGAGAAAACATATATTGCCATTTTAATGTACTCGGGCCTTCCTTGTCGATTTTGAGCATCTCGATATATTTTAGGCCTCAATTAAACATCTGACTCAAAAGTTATTTATGTTTAAATCAACTTAGGGATTCCTTGTCCTGTTTTGAGAATCTCAATATATTGTGAGACTTAATCGGACATCTTAATCAAAAGTTATTATCGCCAAAATTAGCTCAGGGTTCTATGTCGAATTTCGAGAGTCTCAACACATTGTGGGCTTTAATCGGACATATGAGTCAAAGGTTATGGCCGTTCCATAAATCCCTATTTTTGGCTTCCAGAAATTAGTTTTCGAAAAGTAACTTTTTGGAAGTGTTAAAATTTTATTACTTTTGAATTTGCTTAGGGTTTCCTTGTCAAATTTTGAGCGTCTCGATATAATGTGGGCCTCAATCGGATATCCTACTAAAAAGTTATGACCATGTTAATTTGATCGATTCTTCCTTTTAGAATTTTGGGCGTCTAGATACATTTTAGGCATTAATCAAACTTCCAAGAAAAAAGTTACTGTCGTTTTAATGTGCTCGGGCCTTCCTTGTCGAATTTCGAGCATCTCGATATATTTTAGACCTCAATCGAATATTCGAGTCAAAAGTTATTACCATTTAAGTTTGCTCAGGGCTTCATTGTCGAATTTCGAGCATCTTGATAAATTGTTGGCCTTAATCAGACATCCGAGTCAAAGGTTATGGCCGTCTAAATTTGCTAAGGGTTTCCTTGTAAAATTTTGAGCGTCTCGATATATAATTGGCCTCAAATGAACATCCGAGTAAAATGTTATGACCATTTTAATTTGATCGATTCTTTGTTTTCGCATTTCAAGCGACTATATATATTTTAGGCCTCAATCGGACTTCCGAGACAATATTTATTGCCGTTTTAATGTACTCGGGCCTTCCTTGTCGAGTTTTGAGCATCTCGATATATTTTAGGCCTTAATCAAATATCTGACTCAAAAGTTATTTCTGTTCAAATATTTAAGAGACTCATGATCACTATGGATCACAAATTCCTTAGGTAAAAGATAATGTTGTCAAGTTTGCAATACTCTAACAAGTGCATACAACTCTTTGTCATAAGTAGAATAGTTTAAACATGCACCTTTCAATTTCTCACTAAAATAAACAATAGGATGTTTATCTTGGATCAACCCCCCCCCCCCAAATGTCTACATTAGATGCATCACATTCAAATTCAAAAGAAACATTAAAATTAGGCAATGCAAGAATAGGTGCATGAGACAATTTATCCTTCAATGCTTCGAAAGTAATTTCATGTTCTTGCTTCCAAGAGAAGCTCACGGTTTTCTTTATAAAATCATTCAAAGGAGAATCGATTTTACTAAAGTCCTTTACAAATCTCCTATAAAAGCTTGCTAAACCATGGAAGCTTCTAACTTCCTTCACACTCTTTGGAGTTGGCCACTCCTTTACGGCTTTCACCTTCTCTTGATCCACTTGGACTCCTTGAGCACCTACTACAAAACCTAGAAACACAACTTGTGAAGTGCAAAAGGTACATTTATCAATAGCTCCATATAAGGTTTCCTTCCTAAGCACATCAAAGACACTTTTAACATTCATCAAATATAATTTAAATTGGCACTATAAACAAGAATGTCATCAAAATACACTACCACAAACTTGCCTATAAAGTGTCTAAACACATTATTCATAACCATTCATAAAGCCCAAATTTAGTTTTAAAAGTCATTTTCCATTCATCCCCTTCCCTCATCCTTATTTGATGATAACCACTCTTAAGATTAATTTTAGAGAAGATAGTGGAACCATGCAATTCATCTAAAAGATAATTAAGTCTAGGGATAGAGTGTCTATACCTTATGGTGATGTTGTTTATTGCCCTACAATCAGTACACATCCTCCATGTTCCCTCCTTCTTAGGCACAAGAATAATTGGCATGGCACAAGGACTCATGCTCTCAGGGATCCACCCCTTGTCAAGTAGTTTTTCCACTTGTGCCATGCCAATTATGCAAACAAAGAGGCAAGCCATTAGGAATTTCTTTTGGACAGACATCTTCATATTCCTCCAAAAGAGATTGCATGGCTATGGACAATTTTTCTCATTCCTTTTCAACATGCAAACAAAGAGAGTTAGTAACCATATAATAAAGAGGTTGTCTTGCTAATAACACTCTATTGACCTCCTTTACTCTCAAGAACAAACTCTCTTTGGCTTCATGATTTTTTTTTGCTCTCATCTCTTTTCTCTCCTTTTTTTTCATTAGTTTTTCTCTTCAATAGCTCACGGCTTGATGTGGATCCCCTGCCTTGATTCAATTTCAGACCAATTCTAGGTTGGAATTCGCTCACAAATTAAACCAGCATCATATTGTTAACTTTTGGACGTTTCTCAACTTGTAGAACTCGGATTGGGGCGATTCCAAAACGAGGTGAAAGAGGACATTCTGAAATACAATTTAGACACAAGAAACACCAAAAAAGGATAAGTAAAATGAGACTTATGTAAATAAGAAATTCAGGCTGAATTACAGAATTTAGAAATGCTGAAATTTAAACAAGGAAACAGAAAGTGTGCAAGGGAAGTAGCAAATAGGCGCCACAAACAATTGATGTTTGATAAGCCTTGATGATCGCCACAAGAATTGAGCAATTCTTGATAAGATCAAAATGGTTCAAGGAAGAACCCTAGCAGAGACA